>JAQQZT010000001.1:25756382-25772747 GCA_030068275.1 Clarias platycephalus
CGAGCCTGGCCGGGAATCGAACCCAGACCCTGGAGGTGCAAGGCGACAGTGCTAACCACTACACCACCGTGCCGCCCAAATTAAAGGTATGTATGTATGTATAAAGGTATAGCATCCATTTGTGCAGCAACCAATGTCGAGTAAAACTAAAGTTCAGACATCCCCATTGGAGGAATGTAGACCGTCATAGCAAGCGCAACAGCTTCACTGATCATCTGACTTAGCGAAGCAGTTCAATTTGCTTTTTAGGATATGTCATGTTTTTGCTACATAATGCACTCGTTTCGTCTCATGGTTTGCCTGAAACATAGAAGTTCAAAGCTTCTAAAATAAAAATCCACTTAAGAATGTAATGTAACAAAGACCTAGTTGACTGTAGGATACAGTAGGAACCAACTCTATGTGGGGGAGATAATCTTGTGATATACAGTATAGTGTATTAGTAAATCTACATCCTTATTATTTATGAAATGTTTACGGTGAAGATCCTTTATATATGTATATGTATATGTATAAGAATATGTATATGTATATGTATATGTATATGTAGCGCACTACAAGCTAACAGATGGTTAATCAATTTAGTAATACAGTTAATAACAGATATACTTACTCACTCATTCACTCTCTATACCTTTTATCCTGTACATGGTTGTACAGGCATTAGATGGGGTACACCCTGATTTGGGTGCCAACCCATTAAAGTGCACAAGCATGCACATACTCATTATGCTGTCATAATAGACATGGAGATAACTAATCCTAATAATAATAGAGACTACTCCAATGATCTTCCACTTGATAGGTGAAAAATATTTTATGGAATACAGAATATTAATGGCTTAGGCCTGGCGCTTTGCAACCCCAGGGTCCAGGTTCGATTCCCGCCTTGGGTCTGTGTGCATGTTCTCTCCATGCCAGGTGGGTTTCCTTTGGGTACTCTGGTTTCCTCCCACAGCAAATTAGGCTTATTGGCATTCCCATTTGCCCGTAGTGTGTATTTGTGTGTGCCCAGTGAAGTCCTGGTTGCTCCTTACCCAAGGTCTCCTAGGATAGGCTCCAGGCCTCCCATGACCCTGTACACAGGATAAAGCAGTATATATGACGAGATGGAATACTGAATATTGCACCCTCCTATACTTCCACTGTATCCATCATCTATGTAATTAAAATAAAATCCAATTGAATTAATCTGCATTATTTGTTCAGATATGAGTTTCTGAAAGATTTGTTGCTATAAATGTAATTTCACATTCAAATGCTAAGTACTGTAAAGTTGACAAATATCCCACCCCTCTTATTTACCCAGTAACAACAATACCACAAAAATATTGTAAGGTTCATAACTTATATCCTTCAAACAACAACAACAACAACAACAAAAAAAGCATTTTGTCACACCACCACTTCGATGCTTTATACATTTGCGCTTGGGTTCACAAACAATATTAGACTTACAGTGACATCGACTTAACCTGCATTGGTGAGGTTTTTTTTCACTAAAGCATACTGTAAGTACGCACAGCTATTACACTCTCGTTGAATACAGTTATTTCGTTTTATCACAACGAATTATACTCTAGTGCTTTCTACATCAATAATAGTCGCTGGCGATGGTGGAGATTTAGCTCTGTGATAAAAAGCCAACGGATGATGACACAGGATCAAACCGTTTGACCCAAACAAGCTTTTTAACCCGCTTCAATTTAAGCATTCAGCAGCGATTGCGCATTCCAATCAGAGTCACCGGGTGGAGTGACACGTGTTAGCGTGTTGTTTTTGCATAATTGATCTGATGTTAAAGTGCTGCATATTGAATCGCCTCTCGTGCCCTGACAACTCAAGTGAACGAGCGACGCTCTCTTAACAGTTTGTGCACATCCTACGCGCCCAGTCCGGCGGTAACGAGCGTGACTCCCAGGCCTGCGCCGAGCCATGTCATGCGAGAGACGTCTGATGAATGTGACAGAACGACAGAGAAAGATAATGAAAAGCCCATGTCGCCGTGCGGACATGTTGTATACTGCTTTGAGGTGATTTAGCTCCAGCGTTAGGTGGGGAGGGGCGTCCACATATGGCCATAAAAAGAAATATACGCATTCGGATGAGGTTGTGTGTGTGTGTGAGAGAGAGAAAAGAGAGAGAGAGGAGCAAGAAGTTGTGAATGCAGTGGTGGTGGCGTGAAGAATGAAGTCACCTGGCTTTCCCTGAGCTTTGAAGGTCAAGGAGAAGCTCTTGCATATTCATGGCAGGGGCCAGTTTGAAGATCGATGGGTTTTAATTGTTTTTTCCTAGGCTGGGGAAAGAAGTGCCAGCAGCTATTGATTGGTTGCAGACAAGGCCACTTACATGTCATGTGTGTGTATGTGTGTGTATGTGTGTGTGTGTGTGTCATCACCCAGACGCATGGCAGACAATGGTGAAATGTGACAAGACACAGTGTCAACACGAGACTCGACATCTGCATCTGTCTTTTTGAGCTGTGTGTTTGGGGTGCTGTGTTGTGTTTGGTTTGTGTGTGTTTGTGTGTGTTTGTGTGTGTGTGTGTGTGTGTGTGCGCACTTCACCCTAATCTTGTGACATGGGGTGAGGGAGGGGAAAGCAGCATAGGTGCATTATGGAGTGTGTGTGGTTCATTATGGAGTAAGTGTGGCAGTGTATAATCTCACACTCACTCACTAAACAGCTTCAGTGCACTTCTCTTTGGTGAAGTTGCAGTGCCGAGACACAGCTGTAGTCCACACAGCTTAGACACCAATAGGTTTAGAAATAACGCAAAATACAGGAAGAAAATAAATTCTTATTTATTAGTGACTATTAATTCAGCATTGATGTGTTACACATGTTTCTGTTAAAAAAAAAAAAATTCCATTATTAATGTAATCTCCGTTAGTGAAAAGTAATGAAGTAGTGTTTATTTCACTTGATTTACACTATAGACACATCATAGCAACCATTATGTAAATATAAAAATAAATGAAAACAAACAATAATACACATATTTAATATATGTTGTTATAGTATTTAATTAAAAATAATTATACTAGTATAATAATTATAAAATAATATATGTGTGATATTTTTTTAATGAAATTATATGTTTTTTTTTTTTTTTTGTCATTTGGCCCCCACAACAACTTGGCACAGGTTTTTACGCCGGATGCCTTTCCTGATGCACCCCTCCCATTTTATCCAGGCTTGGGACCAGCACTGCATCCAGTATATATACTGTACAGCTCTGGAAAAAAATTAGAGACCACTGCAAAATACTCATTTTCTTATGTGTGCATGTATTTCTTACATGTGCATTGGTGAGATGAACAGTTTTGTTTCCTTTTTTAACTCAAAATAAACAAAATGCAAATGCAAATGCAAAAAAAAAAAACCTGTGTTAACGCTTTGGCTAAATGACATTATGAAATCGGTATTTGGTGGAATAACTCTGATTTCCGGTTACAGCCTTCATGCGTTTTTGGCATGCTCTCCACCAGTTTATACCACTCTTTCCTTTTGCAAAAACAGCTCAACTTTGCTTGATGGTTTGTGACCATCCATTTTCCTCTTGATGACATTTCAGACATTTTCTGGAGTAAACTGCAATGCTCTCTTATTTTTTCCAGAGCTGTATGCAGTATATAGGGGCTGGGGGTGCACAGGGCCTGGCAGGCAAAGAGTCCAAGTCCAACCAACAAAACCTCCAAACTCCCCAGATCCCAATCGGACTGAGAACCCATGTGTTGTGCCCGACAAACATTTCAGATCTATGGAGGCCGCACCCTGCAACCCCCAGCACCAAAAGGATCCTGGTGTCAATGTTCTGCCTAAAAGCCACCACAGTACAGCCCAGAGGTCTTGTTATGCCCTGAGGGGCAAGAGCTGCCCATGTGGCACAAGGGGAACCTACACAATGATATTTTATGTTGTAATGTTATAGCTGAACATTGTATGTATACATGCAAATATACACAAATAATTTTGTAATTAAATAAATAAATTCATTTGAAATTAAATTTGTACCATTAATGATAATTTAATGGAGGAGTTGCCTATATTAATATACACCCTATAGTGATATATTTGCAAAGCTTTCAGATATTTAGTGATTAAACAAAGTGTACCGTTCATCATATATTCTACTGCGGATGTTGCTAGTCAATGGAATAGCATAGAATGTTCCTGATTGGCTAAATCAGTCTCCCACTCAACAAGTATTTACATACGTTAGGGAAAAATCTACAGCGACTTAAATACAAGCACAACACACCCTTAAGGCAAGATAAATAAAATAAAATAAAATTTAATAATTATTATAAAAGATATTGAGTATATAAATAACATTGTGATCTTCTAAGTACCTTTTAAATAAAATCTATACATTTCACCTCACAGTCACAAATTCCCCCCAAAACATATGTTTGATATTAACCATGTTGGAGGCTGGAACAAAGTGTTTGTTTTCGTCTGAGAGCTTTCGTACACTCCACCGTTCTGTCCAGGAAGAGAAAGTAACGTGCCCATATATTGCAGGTAGAAAATGCTATCGTTCAACTCTGGCTCGAGGAAAGGCCATGGCTGCTTGACAAAGGGTAACACCTGCAATCTGTAGACCAGTGGCCTCATTTTGTGGAGGTAAAGGTTGGCCACGCACCAACATCAGTCACATTCCAGACCAGGCCATGGTCTCAATCAGGTTCAGGTGAAAGGGAAAATGCATCGTTTAGCCGCAAGTGCCAAAGAGAACAGCAGCAGGAATGCTATAACAAGATAAATACTGAGACCAGAATGAGAATGACTTGAGCTTTACACAGGAGTTTACACAGACAGAATATTACTGTATATTACTGAGCGTTCACTCTTCAAATATATATATAAATTCTAGATGTATCGTAACGGATAAACCAGTGTTCAAAGTTAAGAAACGGCAATGTTTTTTTAGGTACATGTTAGAAAAGTGGCTGTTCCTCCTAGGGACTCCTTAAAGAACCTATATTGAACCCCACAATAGAGTGTTCACATATCAGAAAGTTTCCAAACCCATTTAGGATGCAACACTCAAGCACCTTTCCTTGCTGCTGGGGTCTCAGAGGAGAAATATCATCAAAATATCTCTCTTTGACATCTCAGGAGATTTCCGAATGCACGTTTATTTAAGTATCAACTTTGTCACAAATGTGCTTCCTAAAATTCCATAGGAGAAACAAAGCCAGAAAAAACAAAAACACGAATCATAACTGGGAAAGAAATCTGTTGGTTTGAGCTCACAATGTCCTAAAAACAAATGCTTTGCCATCACTATAAAACTGAAATCTCCTTTCCAAATTTAATTACAGTAGGATAAAATATATTCTAAATGCATTAATGTAACATTAAATGAGCATACTCAAACACATTTACGTTTATACTGTATGTATTACCATATTTCTGTCTGTTTATCTATCCATCTATGAACCTCTGTACTCCATCTAGGCACCATGGAGGCCAACGGTAATTTTTATTCTTATCCTGATATTTTCTAGCCATTCTCATCAATCCATCTTCCTACTCAACCATATTTACAACTTATATAATATTTGGAATATAAACTCACATTTAGGCATTTGGCAGACGCTCTTATCCAGAGTGACTTACATTTTTATTTCATTATACATCTGAGCAGTTGAGGGTTAAGGGTTAAGGGCCTTGCTCAAGGGCCCAACCGTGGCAACTTGGTGGTTGTAGGGTTTGATCCTGGGATCTTTCGAACCGTAATCCAGTACCCTAACCCCCGGCACTCGAAGTTCTTAAGTAAACATGGTAGCTTATCAATTCACTTTTATTCAATTTGATCACTTTTAACAAATCATATTTTCACAAGGCAGATTAAAATTCTGTATATAAGATGAATTATGTTTCGATATATAAATGTGTAACTTTATAAATTTGTCCCTAAACTTCCCGAGGTGACTTTAGGAAGAAATCTTGAGAAAATCCAGACTCAAAAGGGAACCCATCATTATCTTGGTGATACTGGATAGTGCTATAAATATAATAGATTATAAACTATACATGCGGATCACTCTTTGCCGTCCGTTATCACCCAAAATATGAATGTTGAGTCTGGTTCCTCTCAAGGTTTCTTCCTATTGCCGTCTCAGGGAGTTTTTCATTGCCACCGTTGCCTTTGGTTTGCTCATCAGGGACAATCTGATCATTGTGATTCATACAAACTTCCATAATTTCTTTTGATTGTGTAAAGCTGCTTTGCGACAATGACAATTGTTAAAAACTCTATACAAATAAAATTTTATTGAATTGAAATAAATAAATCCCTTCTACAATAATTGTATGGTCAAAAGTGCAACTGTATATAACAGGAAATTACTCACTCACTCTCTATACCACTTATCCGGAACACTTATCCTATCCACTTAACTTGAACACTTATCCTTATCTGGAGCATATCACAGGGGACTCATGGCACGGTACACCCTGCACATGCTGCCAATCCATCACAAGGATTAAAAGTAAACACATACTGTAGTAAATTTGGAATCACAGACTTGGCATGTCTTTAGACTGTGGAAGGAAACCGGAGTACTCGGAAGAAACTCTCCAAGCACTGGGACAACACGAAAACTCTATGCACGCAGACCAGATGTGGGAATTGAACCCTGGAGGTGCAAGGCCACAGTGGTAACCACCACGCCACTGTGCTGTCTAGAAAGACTTGTTGTATCAAATGCAGTGGAAAGCCATCTTCAAGTGTCCTCAGTAGGCACTTGTACTGTACATGCGCCTTACAGCATGGACAGAAGCATACAGAAGTATGGAATCAGTACGGATCAGGCAGGTCAGGGGGGCAGAAGCGGTCAGGCTCATGGGTATCTCAGGAGTGGCATGTGTAGCTTGACAGAAGTGGAGAGAAAAATACACTACTGTACATTTCCTTAAGTATGTAAAGAAGCATGTGGATAGTGCTATACACTAGTGTTAGATGTACATTATAATGTTCTGATCAAATGATTACGGTGCACGGTGGTGTAATAGTTAACACTGTCATCTTGCACCTCCAGGTTCTGGGTTTGATTCCCCCTTAGGGTCTGTGTGGATGGAGTTTGCATGTTGCTTGGTGGGTTTCCAGTTCAAAGACATGCAGCTGTTCAAACTCCACATTACTCATAATATAGGAACAGTTAAGTATGTAATGCTCCTTTAGAGGACGCTTGAGGAATCCTTTTAAAGAGTGTAGGAACCAGGAGAATGTAAAGAGTCTTATCTTTACACTATTTTTCAGTGTATTGATGTGTTGTGTTAGACTTCGGCTTGCATTTCTTCCATTCTGATACGGTTCCTTTCCCTGTCTGTTGAAGTCGCTTTTCTCCCCTTGTTGTCTCGAGCCTGTGTCTGCCGAAGAAGAGAATAATCAGCGTTTGCCGAAGCAGAGCAAAGAAACATTTAAGTGGCGAAGGGAGAAGGAGATTGCGGGAGCGACAGAGGAAGAACACACAGGGCCGGCGTGCCGCTGTCAAATCACGACCGATTTTCCGTAATAGATTCTCCTGCAGACACTCAATCCCGTTCACAGACGATCCCCTTTTATCCAGCAGCATCAAATATTTAAACACTCGTATTAGTGCTGGTGTCATCTCCTCAACCTGGAGCTTATGGCTCCAATCTCTTTAGCACCTTCTCCATCTCTCTCTCTCTTTCTCTCTCTCTCCTTCCATTTCCCCTTATACCATCCACAATGTTATCTCCCCCAGCCTCCATATACCCTTCTTATCATTTTATATTTCCAATACTTAAATCGTTCCCCCCAAACACCCAGACTTTTTTTTATTTTTTGCACTGTGCTTTTTTTTTCTTCTTCTTCTTCTTACCCTTCTTTCCTTTTCACTCTTTCTATCGCCTTTCAATTCCGAAGAGGCAAAGCTTACAGATTGCTGTGGAGAAGGAGGATGGAGAGGAGAAGCATGGAGACAGCTGGGAGGTGAGGGGGGGGGCGGGGGGAGACAGACAGAAAAGCCAGGACGACATCGGCGCGCTTGACTGATGCTTTTCAAGAGGGGCAGTCTAGCTTGTCAAATCGGCCTGGCTGCAGAAAAAAAGAGAGAGAGAGAGAAAAAAAAAATGAATTGGCATATCTATTCAGCTTACTGTGAGATGTCATGCAACACAGTTTCATATTCCCCGATAAGGTGCAATAAAGCGATTGTCGGGGAGAGTGCAAGCGAGAGGGGGTTTTCTGGGCCAGGGCCCTGTTCACAGGAGAGGCAGAAAAGAGATCGAAAGAATGTGGAGGGAGCTGGTGCAAGTGGGCCGACTAGCCACACTTCTGTGTGTATGTATGTGTGTGTGTGTGTGTGGCCACTGGGAGAAGAATCCTCTTTTGTCACCTCTGATGAGCTCATGGAGCGTAGCCGAGGTGCGGTAGGTGATGCATTCATAGCCTCTGTACTGCATGAATGATGAGATGTGGGGAAAGCGGTTAAGGTAGAGGAATCTGCTTCTATAATGGACACGAGCGTCTTTTTTGGCCGAGGTCTAAGGGAAGGAAACGGTGGCTTGAGATGAAGAAAGCCGGTTGTCAGGATGACTAGTATCTCATAAGTGTCACCAGTAGCCAGGCAGCACCAAATGGGCAGCAGCAACTCTGAGCTTGGCTCATTTGGAAATCTTTCTTTCTCAATAATAAACAGGACAAATCTGTCCCCAGAAAAGTGAATCCTGATTTATGGCAAGTTGAGCAAAGTTTTTCTTTCTCTCTCTCTCTCTTTTTTTTTTTGTATCGCACATTTTCCACAATCTCCTACTGTTAGACACAGAGTGAGTGTCACGGCATATATAATGACCCTGGAATGCTCCGAGGGAAGAGGTCTTCATTTGAAAGCGATTCGCGAGTCAGCCAAACAACAGCCGCTCGACCCTGCACTGCCATTGCTATTCCTCTTCTGACATCTCATCGGGCGATTCTCCCCGAACAAGTTGAACAAACTTTCGCTATTTGCATGTGTCCAGGTTTGAGCATGCTGCCGCCACGCGATGGCACATATTGCGATAACAAAACACATATTTACATGGAGAGATAAGAGTGAGGATAATACCGTCGGGCTGGGCTGGGCATGTGTGCCATGCAGCGGTGTCAGCAGCTGCCACATACCGAGGGGGTATATTTCTTTTCCCCCAGGGCGACGGCTTGTTTGCTGCCTGCTTTCTGGGGATGAGGTGGCAGGGCTGCCAGCACTCGTGCCAACGGGGCATCATGCTCATCAGCAGCCTGTAGCCCTGCCACGTCATTCATTGGTAAATAATGAGCCTCCCTCTCTCTCTCTCTCTCTCTCTCTCTCTCTCTCTCTCTTTATACTTCCTATATATCTCTTCCACATTCTTACATTTTAGGCTGCCCTCATTTGTATGCTGTTTCTCTCCCCCCCCAAACCCCTTTATTTCTCGCTATCCTCTTCCTCTCTGTCTCCATCAGTCCATCTTTTTTGCTTCGTTCTCTTCTGCAACTATTTTCCTGCATCTAGTATCCCCCCCCCCTCCCCCCCCCCCCCCCCCACATCCCTGTCTCGCTCTTTCTCCCCCCTTGTCTCTCAGTCGCTGCCCCATTAGTTTAGTGGCCAGTAGAGTGTGACAGGTCGCCGTAATGCAACTCTCACATGAGCATCGCAGGGTAAGGTGTGTGTGTATGTGTGTGTGTGTGTGTGTGTGTGTGTGTGTGTGTGTGTGTGTGTGTGGGGGGGGGGGATGTGGGGGAGTTTTCCATGAGCGCGTCTAATGTTCTGACAAGCTGGCACAGCCTTTCCTACATTCATACACTGATCGCGAGCCCCCCAAATCACATGCTATGGCGCGCCAGTGGAGGAAACGCACACATAATCAGTCCGGGCTATGCACTGTCACAGAGGCCGCTGATGGAGCCTCTACATGCCGCCAGATGCCTCATACTCCACACACTCTAGACACTCTGCTCCTGGCCAGCGTGATGGATTGACCAGACTGACCAGACTTAGAAAGACTGAGATCTAAGTGTCAATTTGTCATTGTGTCACCTGTCTCTGTTTCCTACTCTCTTTAAAAAGCACCATGGATCTCATACCAGGGTTTAGAAAGGGGTTTGAATTTGTTGTGCTGTTCCAAAAACAAAAAAATACAAAAAGAAAATAAAAAACCCTACATGCATATTAGTGTAGAATGTGTAGAATGCATTTTGCTACTGATCACTCTTTTCTCGTACCTTTGAACCAAGATCAAATGCAGCCTTGTTTGCCATGATCAGACGTTTGCTATGTTAAAAAATGTTCCTTCTTTATTTTTTCATAAAGGTGAGATTTCCCGTTTAATTTGACGCTTGTTAGGTGTACGATCACAGAACCTCAATTCTAAGGTTGTCAGTGTAGCTGAAAGAGATTCTCCCCAAAAATAGGCACCGTGAGAGGCATGCTAATGGACAAGGTGACTGATATTCAGTGTATAAAATAACCCCCCCGCCCTGACTGAAGTATTACCTCCTTAATGAAATGGGCCTCCATTTCAACAGACAGTGCTTTTAGCATGATAGAGGAGAGATCCTGGATAAGACGCATTGACACCTTGTCCTGAGCGCCCCAGTTCCTCAATATTATATTATTAATAATTATCATGCTGCTGTTATGTAAAAAGCGGTGTGTTATATTCCATCGCAGCAAGTGAAAGAGAAGAGCGATATATTTATTTATTTATTTATTTATTTATTTTAAGGAAGATATTGATGGGATAAATGCGGAGGAGGCAGACACAAACACACTCAGGCACCAACACAACCATCCAAAAGTTCAAATATTAGAACTACTTCTCCAGAGAGCTGTAATAGGACTGAATGAGGACAGGAAGCAGGTAATAACGTGTCTCGGATAGCACACCAGACAGCAGTGTATTGTTTAGTTAGCATTCAGGGCCCTGTGGGAATCTAAAGAGTTTTGGTTTGAGACATTTTTCCTTGTTTGTTAGAAATGTAGAGGAAAAAGCTCAGGAGTGAAGAGTGCAGGTCGAAATGCTGGAGTGAGAATTTATAATAATAATAATAATAATAATAATAATAATAATAATAATAGACCTATCCTCATCACCATGCAATTAGCTAAAAAATCTGACACATACATAAGTTATCGTCTTTAAATTATGAATATGATAAGAGCTAGTCAGCTCCATGTATCATTCTGTGTCCTGTGATTTGTTCATCAAAGATGAATGATCCGGCCGATCCCTGTCCCTCCTGGAGGGCTCAGACTGTGAATGAAACGCCAACCGTAGCGCTAATGAGTGTTTTTTCAATTACGTCTGTCATCCAGCAATAATACAATGATATATTGTGCTATATTAAATCTATGCTCATCTATTATTGTTTCAGAGTGATTTGGGGGGAAATGATTTGTATTCTTGAACACACACATTTAGTTTAAGTCTTTTTTTCTTTTTTTTGCTTCCAATTACAGCCTACTGAATTAATATTTTTCGGGCTTTTAGAGCCAAGACAATGTTAGTGAACATACTGTACAATACAGTACTTTTAAACTCTTATAACATGTGATTAACATACAATATTATACTCCACCTTATTTATCTCTTGCAGAAGCGTTTAAATGTGTAAAGCTCCAGATTTATAAAATTCCGTCCAAAATTCCTTCTGGATAAGCAACTATACCTGACTGATTGTACTGAATGGATCTGAAGGATTAGTATTGATTTGATTGCTGTAAATAAGACAAATCAATTGAAAATGTGTTTGGTATGATTTCATGGCAATGTATGTCACTCGAATGCTCATTATGTCATGTTCTAATTGCAATCATTGTGTTATTTAAATAATTTATTTCACCAATTCTTAAAGCATTTTGATGGTTTCCATGGTAATACAGCACCATGCGTGGTATCAGGGTATATAAATTTTTTTCATAGTTTTTCAATACTTGAATACTATAATTTATAATCTAACATGAAATGATGGCCAAAAGTATTGGGACAAAAGTGCAATTCAATTTTTTTTTTTTTTTTTTTTTTAATAATGACACTCAAGATAATAAGAATAATATATTCTTATTTATGGAATTGCTGTACATCAATCAATATTTAGTATGATGTCATTTATTTGTCAATACCTGCTGCACATGGCTGGACATCGAGTCAAAAAGACATCACTTGTTTAATCCATGCCTGCTTGATTGCTACCTTGATTGTACAGAAGGTGGTTACTTCACTGCTACTGCTTTCTTCACCATCGTCCAACAGGGTTTAGATCTGCTGCTAACGCAGGCCATGGCTCCAGAAGCTGAACACCATTGTCACATAATCAATTTTTCACTAGTTTCATTTTTAATTAACACAGATAGGATAGAACTGATTGGTGATGTCACCTGCTTTGTACACAAGGACAACTATAATACATGGTTGTCTTAATACTTTTGTCCACCACTTTATATAAAATTAAAAATAGTTTTTACTTAATAATTTTTTTATTATGTGTTTAATTTACTTACATTTTTTTTTAACTTAACTTTTTTTTTTGGTATTTTTTATTAAACACTCATGTTTGGAGAGTCAGTGTTTTGTTATAAAGACGCCTGCAACCCCATAGCACTAGCAAAGTGCCCCTGTGTGGCACAGTGATGCAGGTAATTTAAAAGTCCCTGTATTCTTAGTAGTCTTAAGTATTTGCCGTGTTAAAACTATCCATATAAGACACATATATACTGTATATATAATATCCATATAATTACTTTACCCCTCTCACAATGTGCTCCATGCTGCTAACCCAGGCTTCATTCTACAGGATTAATAATGAGAGAAGAGGAAAAGTTATGTGAGTCCTCCATGATCAGGGTTGACTTATTTAACCAATGACTAAATAGTTTATATTAATGCATAGGTTCGGATAAATCTTTGCAAAGAATCTGCTGTAGAAAAGTACAGTTGAATGAGAGCGTATGAGAAAAATGAGAATAAAGAATAACACTGTGGTGGAAGATCTCTCCATAAGTAATTGGACATTTTTTTTCTTTCCTAGGCATCTAGCAATGTCAGGCATCTTGTACAACTTTTTTTGCACACAGGATTCATTGCTGTTACCCTTCAATATGTAAATATTATGGCAATAATCTATAATGGTAAACATACAATAATTTTTTTTTTTACATATGATATATATAAGCTTAAACTGTGAACTGTGGATCCAATGCAGCAGTAGGTGTGGCAAAGTTTAAGCAGGGGTCAACAGGATCAAGGCACATCTTCCGACATTTCAATTGAATAAAAAAAAAAAAAAAAATCCTTTGTGATAAATAAACAACAACTGGGATTCAGTGCGCTAGACACATCAACCCCTGAAACCCAAATGAGCACCACGGAAATAAACCGTCCTTTTAAACCAGATCATTCAACAGACTCAACACTGTGTTTCTGTCACAAACTGTATATGAAAAGGAGCGTAATGGACATTATACAGTAGATATAACTAGGCTGTGTGAGTGGCCCATTGAAGAGAAAGGGGGAGAGTCATAGGGAGCTTTCCACTGAGATGACACTTAGAGTAATAGAGCTGGCTTGATTGGCTTGTTGCATTGTCAGGGCTGTCATCGTCCCGGGCCTGGCGCGTCAGCTCATGACAGTGTGTTTAAAAGGCCAGCATGTGAAACCATCATGTTCCCTCGTGCTGAAAATTTATCAAGCGATGCTTTGCCAGCCAGCTCGGCTCGAGAAGACAAGAGTCAGGAGCCAAATGTAATGCATTTTGTGGATCTTTAATAATAATAATAATAATAATAATAATAATAATAATAATAAATAATAATAAATCCAAATATGCTTAAAATCCACAAAATACAAATGAGTTTTTCAAATTTTATGAATTAATAAATTACTATTTCTAAATTTATTTAAATTATGGAAAAGTATGCAGTAATTATGTAACGATTAATTAAAGATTTATGTATTCCTATTTTTCTTGAAAAAATTGTTTTTTATTTACATCCCCCCATTTGATTTAGTTTTTTAGTTTTTTTTTTTTTAAATAAAAGCTTATTCAGTGGTTTGTCTTTGCAAGATGTTCATATCAGTCGAACTAAAGCAATAATTCACCCGATCTTTCTAAAAGTGAGAATCCAGTGTTGTAAAGTACACAGGAGGCGAATGGAAGAAAAAAAAAAGGACAGAAAGAAAATGGTCCGGAATTTGTCATATAGAGTAGACAGAGGGTGAGACAGAGAGAGAAAAAGAGTTGTGTGGGTGTGCGATGGAGTACCAGGTGGATGTGGGGATACTGCACGGCTCAGCGGGCCGCCACCCAACGCCACTCACTTCCCCTCCGATCCCCATTCATCAAGGCCGCACAGGCCACCGACCAAGCACGTCTTCCTATCATTACCCCTCTCACAATGCGATCCATGCCGCTAACCCTGCCTTCATTCCACAGGATTAATAATATCTCTTTCAACCTTCACACTGTGATAAATAGGTGCAAGGAGAACAAAAGAGGGAGAAGGAAAGAAAAGAGACAGAGTGAGACAGACTTAAAGGGGGAGGGAGAGTTTCATCAAGAACAATCAGAGGCTGAATCACTCTGGCCACACATCAGGTTCAAGTCAGAGTATTACAGTTATATGTTGGTTTTACATCACTCCTCTCGGTCTAATTATCCAGTGCAGAAATCAACATCCGTGTCCTTATGGATTTACAAACAGTGAGGAAAATGTGCATCTCCGAATTATACTTCATCTTCATTAAAAAAAAAAACGGATTTTTTCCATTAATGAAAATATTCCCCATAAATGCTACTAACTCTAATCTGTACCAAACAAATTTATTTTTATTGCTGTCATATACACAGACCACAAAACCTTTATCACCATCCAATTAGATCCTCAGTTTATGTTATCTTCCACAGTAATTCATCACTTTCACTTGTTGCTAATAACATTTTCCTATTTAAATGTCAATCCACTCATGTCCCACGTGTTAACCTGTACATCTAAACCATTCTACAATACAATCTATTTATGCTGGTTGTGAAATGACATTGATTTGTCGTCTACAGTTTCTTGGCCTGTGTCTTCGGAGAGTGCTTTTGATTCTTTGCTGAATACTGTAGGCTCTATAAACATCTGCATATCGATCTTCGAGTCTGTTTTGTGAAAAAAGAAAGATTTGTGAATGCAGCAGGGATGTGACAACTTCAGTCAGCAGTTCTTTCTCAGCTTCACCATCCTCATAACAGTGTAAGGACTTGACAGAGGCTGTACCACTGTCCACAGCCCAGTTTATAATCACCACCCAGTCTTCCAACATGAAAGTGTTGTCATAAAAGTATCAGGATCCTGAGGTCCTGTTATAGACCTTCTGAAACAGTATGCCAACCAATTTCTGATAGGTGTTCAAAGCATAACCTACTCCTAAAAGAAATTCTGATTCCCTTGACCTTATATTATTCAAGCATGCTCAATTATACTTTAAATTATTTTTTCTTCCCAAATCATAGTAATGTTTGCAGAGATATACAGTATATTCATGTTTTTAGGAGGCAGATCCCTGAAACAGATCTAACAAAATCAACATGAGACTGCTATAACATCATCATCAAACTAGGAACCCAAGACTTGTGAGGTTGTAATGCAACCTGCTACACCATTGTTCCCTGCCTTCTATCACTAAAACAAGGAGCAAGCTCAGATGCAGATAACCTGGTATGAACCCCTGCAAGACCCTCATCCTTCAAGGTTCAGAAAAACACTGCAGGTAGGACTCATATTCAGTGTTGATTACAAAAACATCTTCAACTATTAATGAGACTTGATAATAATCACATATTGTATTCATTTTGCAGAGAACACCCCATTATAGACCTAATGCTGAATGCAGAAAGTGAGTGCATGTCTTTAGTACAATAACAGTATGCAATGAAACATATTCCAAGTGTATTTATTTAGTATACAGAACTTAGTAAAATTGCAAAAGTGACCCATCCTTCTTTTTTTTTTTTTTTTTTTTTCCTTTCAAAGAGACAGATTTCCTTGAATGTTTTAATGTAGTCTTGGGGAATAATTCTCCAGGCTTCCTGAAGGGCAGTTTTGGCTCTCATTTTCTATCCAGTCCTTTCACCTGAACACTTTCAGGAGAATGTTTTTTGAACTGTGACACATTCAAGCATAAAAAAGTACCTGTGAGAAACAGATGATGCAGATGATGACAGAAAATCGGGCCGGTGATTAGTATACTGGTGATCAGAGGTGGAAAGAGTAAAATTTTGTACTCAAGTACAAGTACTGTTACTTCAGGTAAATTTTACTTAAGTACAAGTAAAGTTACCATTATAAAAATCTACTCAAGTAAAAGTAAAAAGTAGCTCATAAAAAA
>JAQQZT010000001.1:25801279-25818021 GCA_030068275.1 Clarias platycephalus
GGAGGAAACCCACCAAGCACGGGGAGAACATGCAAACTCCATGCACACAGAGACGGGAATCGAGCCTGGCCGGGGAACCCTGGAGGTGCAAGGCGACAGTGCTAACCACTACACCACCGTGCCGCCCAGCTGACCTTTATTTCTTAAAATGACAACTGACTGTTGTGGATGTTACTTAATCACCTAATGCTATATGTGTTATTTCGTAGTTTTAAAAAAAATCTTGTGTCGAATTTTTTGACTGATACTGTACATTTTCAACATAATCATTTGATAAATTTATTGTTTAATGCATTATTAAAACCTGGAAAAACAGTTCTAACCCGTCAACTTTTGTGAAATAAATACGGTAACAAAAACAAAAAATGACTGTGATGGGAGATCAGTTAAGCCTTTTGGAAAGTGGCATCATAAAAACAAAATCAACAATATAAAACATAGCTATGTTGAATAGTGAAAGTAAGAGCATTTCCACTAAAACACAATGCAACACGATGTAACTAAACAGCTATGTGGCCATAAGAAAACTGCTTGTTAGTGAGGCTGATAAACAAAAGCCTCCAGTTTGCTATGGAACATAATGAATGGACTTTGAAGAAAGTGAAAAAGGTCATGTGGTCTGATGAGCCCTGATTGACCCTGTACCCAGAGCAGTGGGTGTGTCAGGGTAAGAAGGGACAATGCACACGTCGTGCATAGTGTTCACGGTACAAGCCTCTGGAGGCAGTGATATGAACTGGGTTTGCTTCAGTTGGTCAGGTCTAGGCTCTGCAATCTTATGTGGCAATAAAATGAAGTCTGATGACCTGAATGTACTGAATAACCAGATTAACACATCTATGGAGCTTTCCGGTACTGATGGCCCAGCTATATTGAAGGACTCAAACTGTGAAAGAGCGGTTGTTGTAATCAAAGCTAAAGGCAGTCAAAAGACATATTAACGAGGATAAGTTGTCCATACTGGACCAGAGGTTTTGATGCTTGGTGGCTTGAAAAACATGAAGTCATAAATGCTATCTTACCACACATGATGTGACAACCAAGGAAAAAGGCATCATATCATATTATATCATATCATATCATATCATATCATATCATATCATATCATATCATATCACATGATCAAATTTATTTTTAAATGTACAGCCAAAAAACAGACACCTTGGATACTAGGATGTCAAGATTTGCAACATCTCTGCATTCGTTGAATTTCAGCATCTTGTTCAGGATCATGGTGAACCCAAAATCTATCCCACTGAGCATGAGCTGGGTATAAACTCCATCTTTTTACTTACACTTGCACCATCACATTCACTTACACCTAGAGAAGCTAATTCACCTACTGGTACATTTTGTTAAGTGGAGAGTGTTTGTTACACCCACACCAGTACAGCACCTTTACACTGACAGTACCTGGAGCTTAGGATCAACCTGGAGACCCTGAAGCTGTGAGATGGCAACACATATCCCTCAAGTTTTGACCTTTTTACATTTTGCAGAATAATTTAGAAAAATAAAATAACATAAACATTGCTTGGATTGTTCAGTAAAAAAAATCTATGGCGCTTAGTGAACTTCATTACTCACCCAAACATGGTTGATTCTGCTTTACACCAATTTACTGTCAGTTCCATAATTCACAGCTAGATGAGTTTATGGCCCTGTCTGGGCAAGCTGCTAAATCTGAATGGCCAAATAACGAGATTTTAGCGAAGGGCTTCTAAATTACCCTGGGATTTGTCGCTGCCTGTTTGTCAGTTGGCTTGTGCTCCAGGTCATGGGTGGCATTTGCTTGTGTGTCCCCTAATTGCTGAGTTGCACACAGACAGATGAGTGTTGATGCCTGACGCGGTGGACGATGGAAGCACTAATAATGTCCTGTTATCGGTGCAGGGAAAGGGAGTGCTAGTGTGCAGCGCTGCAGAGTCACACTCTTTGACTTTCCTCTCCTGTTCTCTTTTTAATGAAGCATGGAATGGAAATGTCGACTGAAAAGATTGTGTTTAAGCATGGTGGCATACTGTGATGCGCAAATAGTTAATGTAATGTTTTACACTTAGAGCTAATTGTTATGCTTTACTAGTATAGTGGATGATTTTATTTTATTTTTTTGCTTCATAAAGAACAAATAAGCAATAATCATATACCTTTTTTCAACAAGACATAATATATTAACACGGATTGTGTTGTTTAATGTCACCCAATCTGAAAAAAAAAAAATCTAATTCAATTAATATTTGGAAATGGCTATGATATAAGAGAAATTATACACTTATTTTGCTTCTGTAGGAAAATAATCTGCTTTGCATTGAGCCTTGTCACACGGTAGCACAGAGGGTTGTGTTTTATTCCTTACAGTATTCTGCAATTGTTAATATTATACCTTTACTATTCGATCCATTGTCCTCTTGTGTATACACTTCTTAATACCTAAAGGAAATAAACACTTTAATAATTGCTGATTTAAATCACATTAACTATGCATTCTCCTCCATCCAGCAGGTAAAAATCTACAAGCTTTTGAAAGCAGTTTCTTGTTAAGATTAATCTTAACAAAGTTAAGATCTGTTTACAAATCACATTATATTAATGTAGTATAAAACCCAAACCCGAATCTAATATCTCAAAGTAAGAAACTGGAAACGTGAGCCGGAAAGAAATCTCACTGATCCATTACACCAACAAAGCTAAGGTTTAATTTTTTTTTTTTTTTTTACCAGTATTCCCTCTATCATTTCCCAACTAATGGAGCAGCAAATAGGATAACAAGGCCCTGTAGATTTGTAGGCCGTCACTGGAAATTAACACATTTATGAGCTCTGTCTTTATTAAACAAATCATTGATTTTATGTATGGGGAGTTAGTATGCCATATCCAGGTGCTGACTCCTGATTGGGTGATCCGGGCTGTTCAGTCTCCGCCTACGCTCCTATGATTGCATCTCTTTCGAAGAGAGAAGGAAGAAGAAGATGCCTGGTAGACCACCACAGCGAGGAAATAAAACCACTGCTCGTCAAAACCTATAACCCCCTCCCTTGGCTGGACTGTAACACACACATATGCACTTTTGTTATATATGAAAGCTTGAAGCAGGTGTGTGTGAGTGTGTGTTGTGTGGTCAGGGTGGTGGGGTGTCTAGCAGGATTCTGGCATTTTTAGAACCCCTTCCACTTCTTGCTGTTTGATCATGTTGCACTGCCTCACTTAGAGATGGCTTATACTCTGCTTACTTTCTCTCTCCATCCTGTCTGTGTTCTATTCTGAGCCCCCCTGCGCAGGCAGACACACACAGCTGGATGGTGCAGCAGACCTTGGCGTGCTGCTGGGAACGCCGCTTGTCTTCGGGTCTGAGACTAAGATAAGACGGGAAGCCCTTAATGTAATTTCAGCGGAGGAGGGCGAACTGCCCCATGCAGCTCCCATGCTGGGCCAGGGTTTCTTTAATGTAAGGCGGCCTCTAAAGTGCACTATCACATCAGACAGGTGGCGGGAGGGAGAGACAGAAAGAGAGAGAGAGGGAGAGAGGGAGAGAAAGTACAAGTAAATGAGTCACAATAGAGACTCCCACTTGGACATACTCATTAAATCTTTTCCCTCTCTCCCACTCTGTTACACATACTCCATCCATTTCTCCTGACTTTTGCACTTTCCTTTCCAGCTGTTAAACTGAAATGTTCATATAAGCATCTGTCAGGTTTTTGTTGAAGCCGAATCACATCACATCGACTACACACTCCAAGAAGTCACTAAGACTTTTGGTCAGTTGGCCACACTATAATGGTCGAATAGTGATGTTCTTCTTCTGTGCAGGGTAAAGAGGAATACACCGTTTCATTTAACACATCTTACGACCCTGTACGCTTCCACAGTTAAGTGACAGAAATGAATAGCTGTGTGAGACATGCATCTGACAAGACAATAATAAGGAGGCATTCTGCACTCCCGGGTACTGCCGTATCACAGGGGCCATCTTTTCTCTGACTCCGCCGGGGCCGGAGCTGCAAAAGTAATAATTAAGACTGGAGTGATGGGTTGAAATAATGTCTCTGTTATTAAAGGTGCCAACTACTTCTAAACAATGACTTGCTCAATTACCGTGTGGCCCTTCATTATCAGGACACTTCAGGAAGTCGGATGAATCAATGACATGTGCATCTCTTTTGAGTGCTGGGAATTTTGATCGCTGGCTTTTGCTTTTAGTCGCTTTTGTGCCGGGGATAAGTGAACATGGAAACAGGCATCAATGGCTGAGAGTTGGTGAATACAAGAGAGATAACATGTTTAACAACTTTAAAAGGGTTGTCAGCTTTGATTGACTGTTTTTGCAGCCTTTATGCTACTTGTCCAATTTACTAAAAACAAGGTTGAACCTTTAGTTTTTTTGAGGAAAAAAAACCAGAAGTTTTCATTTTATTTAATAGCTCACTAGGATTTAAAAAATTATAACAATTAGAAAATACTCCCCATCTTTTATATATATATATATAAGACAAGGCAGTGGTGTGAATTTTATTACCTTAAATCCCTATGACACTACATAGATCTAATGAGCCGTTAGCACACGAATAGTGAAGTGAGAAGAGCCTATTTGCAGATGAATGAGCCCCTTCAGCTACTGTACTTCAACTTTAAATCTCCAGAGTCCTTGCCTTGCTTATAATGGAGCCATCTTAACATGTTGGTTATCTGATAGAGTCCAGAGAGAATGTAAAAATGCCCTAAATCAAATGAGAGAGAGGGAGAAAGAGTAGATGTCTGCTTAAGCCTGGGTAAAAGGAGCGGTCACGTCAAAAGCACTCCTCACCACTCTGCCAGCCTTCACCAGTCCATTTAGAAACAATGTTTAAGAGACTGAGGGCTGAAATTTGATTTTGAATGGAGAGGGACCTGGGTTGCGGATGGCCTTTTTCCTCCTCGTGCTCCAGCTGAGCGCATTAACAACACAACAGAGTGCTAATGGTTAGAGGCATGTGTGTGTATCTGCAGCATTTCTTTTTTTTTTGTAACAAAATCACTTCCAGCATCAGATTTTCACTTTTACCTGCGTAAAGAGGTTCTGGAAAGGCCAAATGCATAATTAGGTTACATGCTAAGTCGCATGGTTTGAATGTGACTAAACTGCGGTGCAGTTCAAGCTGTTTCCAGCAGGTGGATTAGACTGATGAGGGACTTCATTTTCAGAAACTCACCCAGTCCACACTAGTGTCCCAGACATTATGTCCAAAAACAACAGCTCCATAGATGGTTGAATGTTTTTGACGTCTTATTAGTCACACTTTGTGTTTAGACGTGGACAAATTGTCAGTGTTGTTCGAGCTCAATCAGGTTCAGTCCTTCCCTTGGTCCTGGTTAACCGAAGACAACATATAAAGAATTTATTTAAACATTCGTGACATTTGTTGTCTCCATGTAGATACATAGATTGTTACATGTCTTCTACAACATATCTATGTGAATTCAGTGAGATTAAAAAAAAAAAAAAAAAAAAATCTCAACAACAGGATACAAATATTTAGAAATTATAGCTTAATTAAACTCGCACACATTTATATCTTAAAGTGTATTAATGCTATCCAGTTTTGTACTATAAGATGGTAGATTAATAGATGAATCTAATAGATGATGATTTAAACTAGTGATTTTGTGGACGAGCTTATGTGCAAGTGGTCAGATAAATAACACCACTACCAAGGTATTTACATGGTTTTACAGCAAAATACCCGAAGTGTCCACTGTGTCGGGGAGACAGTGCTCGGCCCACGCGTTGCACCACTGAAGCACACTTACCCGGTTCCCCCGAGCGCGCCATTGCGCACTTTCATTTCTTCTCGGACTTTATTTTACGCGTAGTGTCTTCGGGGTTTCAGAGAGAACCTAATTCGCCCCCAAAACGGCCCCGAAATCCCCTCGGGGAACACGGTGAAGGGAAGGAAGGGGGGTCGGTCTGATGGGGGGAGTGTTGAGAGAAGAGGAGAAGCAGGTCAGTCAGTGAGCGGATCGGGCGCTGAGCGGCAGCACTGCACCTCCAACACAGCGCGCCAGGACCGTTAACACATCCACCTCTCTCTCTCTCTCTCTCTCTCTCTCTCTGACTCTCTCTCACTCTTCTCTGTGTGTCCGTGCACGGTTTACCCCCTCATCGATACGTGCAACTGATACTACCCGGGAAAACTCGACCTCACACGGCGATCGTCTTGGCTGTGCGCGCAAACTTTTTCCTCCCCTCGCATGCTCCGCGGCTCTCTATCTCTCTCTCTCTCTCTCTCTGCGCCTGGCACGGACCACGAAAAAAAGTTTCGCTTGTGCAGGATAAAAGGACGCCCAGGATCTGTCCAGGAAATACTTTACACACCGTAAGTTGCTCCGAAATGTTGTGACAGAGATGTTTTTGCCCTGCGTTCGGACTGTTACGGCGATCTTGCGGTGTTTTGTGTGCGTCTGTGTATGTATATCTGTGTGTTTGTGTTTGTGTGTGTGTGTGTGTGTGCGTGTGTTTAGGTTTAATTCTCAGGGAACTCGCGCTCGCCGAAGAGTCGCGTGTCTGTGGGGAGTCAGATTAGTGAGTTAAAACACGGACCAAGCGCTGCTTAAAAGTACAGTTTTAGCAGGAACAGATGTCTTAATAGGTTTTCTTACAAACATCTGGATACTTAGCATCTGTCACATGCTAGTTCTGGCTTTGATCGGACATTCTTTTCGTCATTTCCAGCGCGCAAAGACACTAGATTATGTCCTCGATCACATTTTTAATCAATGGTTACTTTGATTAAGGACCGGTCAGTGGTTTGCTGTGACACTAATATATTAAAAAACTAATTAATCAGGTACGGAAGAGTTAATGTAGTGAGTTTAAAAGTCTCAATCTGCTTTTTTTTCTCTCTCTCGAAAGAACAAATATTATTTGTAAAGAAAATACGCGCTTTCAGTAAACACCTGCACAGACTCGTGCCATGTCCTGTCTCTCCGCAGCTCAGACTAACTTCATTTCAAGCAGTTTCCCCATGTGGATAAAGTAGATTTCAGACAAATCCTCCAAGCAGTTAAGAGCGCTGTTTAGATCACAAAGGATCACGATTTATAAATCCAAGAAACTAACAAGTAAACCGTGACCGCTCTGTGGTGGATGCGTCAAGTTTTTAGTGCAAAACCACGCGTGTTTACGCACTAACACTTCACCTTAGTGGCGGTCTCGTAAGGGGTAGCAGTTCCAATCTGTAGAATCGAACAGAAACCAATTGCTGTGTCATTTTGGTGAGAGATAGACTTTGAAATATTGTTTTTTTTTTTTTAATTACTGACTTTTTCTCAGGGAATTAAGGAACACGACTAAACGCATGTATAATGAAATAACTATTTTATCAAGTTTTAGCGCGCGCGCTCCGGCATACTTATGCACACCCCTTCATATACAAGCTCGAGCTCTTAGCCACACACACACACAGAAGACTTTTCACTTCTTTAACGGATCCATGAGTTAGGATGCGCGCTTCATTAGTACAAGCTCAGCACACACAACTAGGCTGCATGAAAAAAAAAAAATCCCGTGCTGTCCAACATGAGGAAACACCTGTTCAAATAAACAGGATAATTACTAACTTTTACATCCTGTACACCAAAACGAAAACAACAAAAACACACACTTTCTTGCTTTTCTGGACACCATTATTCTCCAAATAAACAAAATCAAATAAGGATTTAATTTGCACTAAAATTTCTTTAGGATTTTAAAATATTTTTATCAGTTGTTTTCAAATTAATGATGTGGTGAATTGAATAGGTTCGTAGGAAAAAGCTATACTGATTAAAATGGGCTTATGCAATAGCATGCCAACCGGTATCTAAACTATTATCGGTTTGATTTGAATATTTAATTTATTATTAGTGTAAAAGAAACTGTTTTCAAAATTAATAAATAGAAAGTAGTTTAAACGACAAGTGGATTTTTTTTTATTCATCCAAGTAGCCTGCATATTTTTCATATCTCCTAGACAACTGCATATTAATGAAGTTCAGTAATTATCTCTCAGCACACACAAACACTACATGATTACACTCAATAGTTAATAAATAGACAGAAATAAGGAGTGAATAAAATAATAAATAAATAAATAAATAAAAACAAGATCAAAAAACAGCAAAAAGGATCAAGGGAGGAAAAAAAGTATAGCAGATACAAATTTATACTATTAAATCTATAGAATAATTACATATCTTATTAATATATTACAACTGTAACTATTAATAATAAATTAAAGTGTTCTAATAAAACGAAATGCGCCTTTATTAGAAAGTTGTTCATTGATGCTTATTTTTTTTAATTCATTCGCATTTCTTTTATGTCAACATATCCGGTGTGATTTAATAATATTCGCAACAATTCTTTGTCACATAATTTCCCCCTTTTCTTGTAATTTCTGTTTGTGGCGCGCTTCATAAATGTTAATGATCCGAATGGAAACGTTTATAGACCGTGCTGAATCCCGTCGCTTCAGATCTGCGCCTGCTGCCTGTTTCATCTGAGAGAAATTCAATAATGAAAAAAATATGACATTCCAAGATGAATGTGTTTATTGACACTTGCCGTGCTGGTCGGAGCTGAATTATGGGATAAATATTGGAAGATGAACTTTGCCTTGGAAAAATACTGCACAATCAATCGGTTTATTAGTTCGGTTTAATGCGTAAGGTTCAGTGCGCATTATTAATTGCAGTTCAATTTACACATGTGCGCAATCGGTCTAAGTAGCAACGGTATTAAAATGTATTTACGAAATGTAGAATAACTCTAATTTTTGTGTGATAAAACACAAAACAGTCACATTCATTTAAACAACCGTGTTTTTGTTTTTATTTTATACTATGCTCAAAAAAAAAAATCGAAATGACCTTTACGCATGGATAGGATGGACTACATAGACACAAGGGGGGGGGGGGTACAAAAACATCAGTGCAAAGTTGTATTATTTCTGCGTGTCAGGATTTTCTTTTCCCACTTTACTCCCATTTTATTTGCATTGATCCGAAGTAAAATAAATGCCGATTCCAGTGTCCGGATCAATGTGGCACGAGTTTATTTTAATCTGGATTTGTGGGATTTTAAAACAAGAAGAAAGAAAGAAAGAAAGAAAGAAAGAAAGGAAAACGGAATAATGAATAAAGGGCATCTGTTGTTTAGTTTTTTTTTTTCCACCCATGATGAAAAAGAGTAAAACAATAAAGAAGAAGCCAGAGCAGTGTGGGAATTTTAATGCGAATATTTTATAGACTTGGTGTAGGAGTGACAAAGACAAATCCATCCGGAGCGCAAAGTAAATTAAGCGCAGATTACTCACATGTCTCGGCTTCATTAGTTCTCATCGACAAGCACAAGCTCGGCTTCTTTTTTCTCTCATATATTAAAAGCAGACACACACACACACACACACACAGTGAGAGAGAGAGAGACGCGCGTGTTTGCGTGTTTGCATGCGCTAATAAACACTAAGCATTACTCATTTCCCTACACATGGTGGCATGATTACTATTCATTTCCTTGAAATCATTGCAATTTGGTCTCACACAAAGCTTTCAGAAAAGTTCATTTAAAACTACACTACGAAAAAAAAGTCACAGAGCGCTATTAGAGAGAGAGAATGATGCTTAATAAATAACCTGATCTGCACATTAGAGCCTTTTAAAGACTTCCTTCTAAATACATAGGTGGTCCCCAAAAATATTAGGACAGAAACAATTACTGCACCAAAAGATCCGAGAGCTCCACTGTGTTATCTGTCTCAAGGGTCTGTCCTGGAACTGCTGCTGAATACTGTTTAGGAAGGTAATGTGCGGTTTGGGACACAGCCCTGTAACGCGCCCTAATTTGTCTCGTATTATTTTGGAGCTCTCAGACACGCCTGATCCGTGTAGCTTTCTTTTCATTTCATTGCCAAGCGGAACATTTCAGATTTTATGGTGCTGAAGAGCACTTTGTTTGGTTACAACAAAACAGGGCGCCTGGACCGCACTCACTCTCATGCTTTAGTCCTGGGAAATCATTTCCGTATTTATTATTATTATTATTATTATTATTATTATTATTATTATCATTATTATACCATTTGTGGCCATGTTTTTAAACGATTTAATAGATAACAAAAATTGTTTTTAAAAATTCCCTATGCATTATTATTATTATTATTATTATTATTATTATTATATAGCCTAATTCGTTTTCTTATAATAACTATAAAAAAAAAACACAAATTCATGTCTAAAATGTGACACATTTTTTTGCTTACATTAATATTTCCTGTTCCAAATTCATAATTCCATTCCATTTCCTACGCAATAACATCATGCATAAAACACTTTAGTGTAAATGTAGCACATGGATTGATATCCATAAACATTTCCTAAATTATTATTATTATTATTATTATTATTATTAATAATTTATTTATTTATTTTTATTATTATAAATATTCCTTCTCTGATATGTTCTATTTAAATCAAAATCATCTATAATTAATTTTCACAACAGAGGTCTTTTTAGGCTATCTATCCTCCATAAATAAAAAAACGAACAATAAGAAAACGCTGAATCGAAACACTTCGTTGTCACATATTGGATTCAGTCAGGCAGTGCGAGCACATCAGTTTTTTGAAGCGAGTAAGTGTTTTGCTTTCCCCTCTCTTCTAGTCTCCCAGTGATGCGAATGGGAGTTTCAGTGCTGGAGAATAAGTTAAGTTAATTTTGCGCTCTCTCTCCCCTAAGGCATTAGCAGTGCATTTGGCCGAGATCGATCAGAGGCAGATATCTATCAACTTCTCCTTCTCGTGCTGCTTATGACCATCCCAGAGAGCCTGAGACCGGCCCGTCTCGCCAATGGACACATTTGCAAATGTCATTTACTCTATTCCAAACAGTATATCTTTGTAGGTCTACTTACAGACATGTCTTATATTTAAACTCCATGCTGTATCTTATATCAACTTATATTTGCTACATGTAAATGAAGTTTACATGGATACAGGAGAGATGTGAGTGATTTGCTCGCTCTGGTTGCAGTGGCGATAACAACTAACAGTGCAATGCTGGGAAGGTTGGTGGGAAGAAACACATTGCTGAATCACCAGGTGACTGATTCCACAAATATACTAAATCATTAACATTTGTTGAACGTATATGTTGGTAGGAAATGATTGGCACTCTCATTATGTGTCTGTTATGGAGAAGGCATCTGTAGAGTGCGCAGGCTAAATCAGTGTTAAATCTCTCCCTCTCTCTCTCTCTCTCTTTGTATCTGTGTCTGTGTGTAACACATTCAGGCAGCAGTGGCCAGTGGTAGGGGTGGGTGGGGTGACTTCTTTGTAGTCCAGTGCTGGCTCAGAGCACAGAGGAGCCAGACACCTTGCAAATAATCTGGGCTTAGTGAGGAATTAGTTGGCTCAGGTGGGTGGGATGAGACAAACAGTCCGCCGGCCTCTAAAACGAATAGCCGAGGCAGGACAGGAAACTTTGAAAATCATTTTGTTCACAATGAATCAATGTTGCCCGGTGAGCCGAGCGCAAAGCCTTATTTGAAAAAGCAAATCCGAGCTCAGCTCGAGCCTCGTGTCACTTCTGCTTTGTCACTCGCTGAGTAAATTGTGCAAATTCTGCGAGCAGAGAAAAAAAAAAAAAAAAAAGACAGTGAAACTTCAGCGACGGGCCCCACTTGTGCTTATGCACATGGCAAGATCCAATAAAGGAGTGATTGATTACTGCTATTTATCGCCAGCTTTTATTGTGTGTCATACACTGAGGGGAATTTATTTGTTGATAGTGAAGTGGAGTGGTGAGGCACAGCTTGCACGACCAGTATTGATCTAGTTTGCTGGATGTCCAAGTGTCATTATCTTTCGCCCGCGTGCTCGCTCTGACATTAAATCTCACTTTCATGTCTGCCGAATGCAGGTGCCGTTCTTCTTTTTTTCTTATTTCTCATTCTGCAGCTGAGACACATTATCGAATTGTCCCGTTTTAGATTTCATACTGGAGGGAGGTCTGATTCCAATTCGGCAGGATGTACGAGCTGCGTGCTTCTGAGTGGCAGCCCGGGCTGTGTTTTCAATACTATCGACTGCATTTTTGTCCTTCGGCCTAGAGCGCTTCTCTCTCAACGCTGAGTGCCTGTAACCCGCCATGCGCAGTTTTTTCCCGCATGCATCTCTAAGTGCAAATATTTGAAGCTGATAGAATTGGGGCCAGCGTGCTGGAACAGGCGACCTCCATTTTCAAGTGTGTTTCTGCCTCTGCCTCTGTTAAGTAGCAGCTCGACTGCGGGCTGGGGGAAAACACCAGTTTACTCACCAAGGTGATTAAAGACCAGGATGTCCTGGAGAGCTGTTAGACAGTCGAGACAAGTTTTCAAGAGCAAAGTAGTTTGCTTAAAATCTGCTTGGCACTAGTATCGTTTCCTGAAACATTGCTTTAGCTCTCAATTTCGGCTGCCTTAGTCTGTGTAAAGCTCCTAAAGCCTAGAGTGTGATAGGAATATTCACACTGTGGCAATATTTCACCGAGCTTTTTTATTCGATATGATTTGTATTTAATAGTGTTTTGGAGTAATAGAGCATGATTTGTTCTGTGGTGTTACTGAACATTGTCCAGTAATTGGCATGAAATCTTTTAGTCATGCACATGCTTCGGCTCAGTTGCCTGTTTTGTCTTTTTCTCATCTCCTTGGAGACTGGGAAACAGTGAATGTGTATGCGTTTCAGAGTGAGAGTGACTGGGTATGTGTGTGTGTGTGTGTGTTTGTGTCAGGTTTTTTTTTTTTTTTTTTGAGTATTGAATGACAGTGTCTGCCCTGTCCTGTAATAAAATGTAAGAGTGGCTCTTTCACGCTTGACAACAATCGCTAAACACACTGACAGACAGGCAGCCATGGTGTGAATGACATTCCTCAAGTAAAACCCACATTTTTAAGTCTCGATCCGGGCATGCCGTTGAAAGCGGCGAACGTTTGGTTTTTTCGATGAAATTGAATTCATCTCCTCTGCTCTCCAGAGTGCACAGAGGAAATCTATTCTTGACGTCTCCCTACTTATCTTTATTATTGTGTCTCTGAGCCACTTTTGTCTTCTGAGTGGGGGGGGGGGGGGGAAATGCTGTAAATAAATATATAGGCCTGACATTGCACTGCTGTAACGGCGTTGTTTAAAAAGAGGATGCCAGGATTTATGTGTGAAGTGTAGACACAATGTATCTTTAAAGGCTTTGAACCTTTTCCGGTGAAAAAAGTTTATGTACAGTATTTATTATTTCATTATAATCATTATAATCATGCATAATCAATACATCGTATTGGATCTTTTCAGTCGAAAGTATTGATTATGCATGATTATAATAAAATGATTCAATTTAAATCATTTCAGCTCAAATTATATGTTTGGAAAGAGAGCTGGAGGGTCGAGAAAACCTGGTCAAAGTCTCTCTCTCTCTCTCACACACACACACCATACACACTGTCTGGCGTGTCAGTGTGTGTCAGGCTGACTCACCACTCCCTCTGGTTGTTCTGGGACACTGGGCTTCTGTGTGTGTGTGTGTGTGTGTGGTCAGGGTACCAGGCAGGCAGACAGACAGACCAGCCGCAGAGCTGAAGAAAAATGATTAGCACATCTGTACAACACTTAGCCTGCTTACCTCTCTCTCACTCTCTCTCTCTCTCTCCTCTGCCATTGGGGGGATATCGCATGTCCGTTTATTGGATTGTCAGTTTCACACTGCCTGGCTGCACTGATGGTAATGATAATAAAATTGAAATATCCAGGTACTTACCACTGTATTACCTTGCTATCAACACCCAGACACACTCATTCTTTAGCGCTCTTTCCGAGGGGAGAGATTCGATACAGTGACAAACACGTGGTGAGAAGCGAGAGTGTGTAAGGAGCAGGGTGTTTGATACCGCCGCTTTTTTTTTTTTTTTTTTCCAAGGTGCTGGTTAGATTGGGCGAAAAGACAGCGGGTAATGTGATTCTTGGGCTCCTGGCCAGCACTGAGCGGTGTAGTGTAACCCATTTTCCACAGACCGGAAAAGCTGCACATTCCCCTGCCATGTATGTGATAATGTAAAGCTCTTTACAGGACCACAGTGTGTGTGTGTGAGAGAGAAAGAGAGTGTGTAGGTGGGGATGCATGTGCTTGCGTGTAGAAGATTTGCAGATGTTCAGATCAGGTTATAAAATTGATTGCGAGTGAGTGTTCTGCACAGCTGATACGTGTAAAAATGCCCGGGTGAATTCCCCTTTAACGCCGCCTGATTTTCTGCGCGCGGGTTTGAAACATGAATTACCACACAACACGGAAGACATTTTCCAGACGGATCAAGTGCTCCTTTTTTCTTCCCTGGTTATTTTTTTTTTTAAAGTTTGCACTAAAACACTTCATGAATTATTTATCGGCCCAAAAAAAAAAAAAAAAAACATCTTGTGTGCATCATCATCATTATCATCCCTGCAGTGCGTACGCTTACCTTAGTAATTAATGTATAGTGCAGTCTTAGTGTTCAGCCTTTAGAATAATCAATTCATGGTAGTCAAGCAGTGCATTGAGTTTGGATAATTACAATCAATTACCAATTCTGTGTAATTCCATTCCCGGGCTACCTTGTAATAGTAGATCACCTTCAAGTCACCCCACAGGGATTTGAAACAGCATACACGCACACACTGTTCACTCACAAACGTGCAGGATTTCTTCCCACCCAAAAAAAAAAAAGAAAAAAGTTCTTTTGACTCATTAAATCCACTCACACTTCGGCCAGTCGGCTCATCTTATCCTCACGGGGCTCCTGGTCCGTTGGACGGCGGCAAGGGTCAAGGGGTGAAGTGCGACTAATTTATTCATTCAGTCAGATTTCCTGTGCAGATGGCAGGCAGATATGTTATCACTATGAGAATCCCATTGGTAGGGAGAGGCCTGCTTTTCTTATCTGATCTGAGCGGCGAGGACTTATCAGCCTCAGACGCTGCTCCGCTCTACCGCCGCTGAGATGGAGGAATAAGAGGCTTATATGTGATTCGGCCGCAGATCTGCAGGAGGGAAAAAGTTTCCGGGGGTAAAAAAGTTTATTCTTTTTTTTTTTTTGGCCTTTTGGGAGATGTCTAGGAAGGTTGTGAGTGATACAGGTCATCAGTGTGCAATGTCAGCAGGAGGTCGAAAGGATGTATGAGACTCATGCAAATCCAGAAGCCTTACCTGCTCTACTATGTCTTGCTCTCTTTCACAGGACGATCCTGGTCAAGCTTAAACTGCCAGCAAGAGGCACCCATTCTAAGTATAAAGGACGGACCCAAACGGCACCATACTCCCCATACCGTTCCCCCCCGCTCTTTTCTCTCCACCCCTTCCCCCTGCCCCATTGAGCTCTCCGCTCACCCCCCCTCCTCAACCGACACTCTCTGCAAAGATGGACCTTCACCATCGAGCCGCCTTCAAGATGGAGAGCTCATCGTATCTCCCTGGCCCGCTGGCGTCTCCGGCCCTCATGGTGCTGGCGTCAACAGCAGATGCCAGTCGTGACGCCTCGGCCCCGTGTCAGCAGCCACGGCCGTTTGGCGCACCTGTCTCCGTCTCAGACAAGGACGTGCACCTGCCGTTCGCCAACGGCTCCTACGCCTTCGCCTCCGTCTACCACCGGCAGCCTGGCTTTGGTGGCCGTGACTTTGCACCGTCTCTCCTGCACCTGCACCACCAGTTTGCGCCACCTGGCCTGGACTGTCCACCGTCCATCGGTGTCCTCAACCACGGTGCCGTCGGAGCCTTCCGGCCCTTCGCGTCACCACCAGAAGAGCGAGATGCGGTCTCAGGTGCCTACCAATCAGCTTTCACTCCAGCAAAGCGCCTGAAGGGCTGCCTGGAGGCAGAAGCCTCTCCGCACCTGCGCTACTCAGACGCCGAGGGTAAAGAGTACGACTACGGTGGTGCCCACGTGCCCTCGGGCTCACCCGGTGCCCTCAAGGCTGTGGAGGATGCCGGAAAGAAAATCTTCGCCGTCTCCGGCCTGCTGTCCGACCGCGAGGCCTCGTCCAGCCCCGAGGACCGCATTGAGCGCTGTGAGTAGTCGTTTTTTTTCTCTTTACCACACACACATAATAAACACTTGAGTTTTTATTATTATTGTTCAGTTTATATTATTAAACAAAGAAGCTATTAAACTTACCGGAAATTTGTAGTAACTTGTATTTATGCTGTTAAAAAGGAAAGTATTCTGCATGCATCATGTCTAAATGAATTACCTAATGTAAATATGTAAGGAGAAAAAAAATACAGAATTTAAACACAACTACATTTATAATAGCGGATGTAACAATGATTATTGTTATTCATGTCTATAACTAACGGTGTTGCACTGAAGCAGTCACACGGCGCATTTACACTGCCTTTTAAACTCGTTTCATTGTAACACTTGAAATCGCTTGTTAAGCCAAATCCCGGGTTGATTTTGTGCAGACGTCTGAGACAGCACTTTGAACAGCACTCAGCTCTAAGTGTCCCAGTTTGTCCGTATGACACATTAGAGCAGGACGGTGTGGAGACCGCGTCCGTGTCACAGCCAGATTGGTGCCGATGTTTGGACAGGGAGCCCCGGTGCTCCTCTAGCTCAGATCAATTCCACAGATACAACTCATAAATGAAATGGAAGGGTTCTGTGTGTGTGTGTGTGTGTGTGTGTGTGTGTGTGTGTGTGTGTGTGTGTGTGTGTGTGTGTGTG
>JAQQZT010000001.1:25818399-25837320 GCA_030068275.1 Clarias platycephalus
ACACACACACACACACACACACACACACACACCCACACACACACACATACACACATTTTCCACAGTAACTACCCTCACCCATGTTTAGCTCACCTGCTGACAGAGAGAATGTCAGTGTGTGTTTAAGTGTGTCCGTGTGTGTGTGTGTGTGTGTATGTGTGTAGGTGTGTGTGTGTGTGTGTGTGTGAAACCCTTGACTCGTTACTACCTGCAGTCTTTTTTTCTTCGATGACATTTGCCGTTTTTTGTCCCTCCATTGGTTTGTCTTTCATTTTACTTCCTGTTCCTCTCACGCTGTCTTTGCCATCACAATGTTTGTGGACTTCTTCTCATTCCGATTATTTTCTTTTAGTGTGTGTTTATACACACCTTCTACTGTATGTGACAGGCAGGCAGGCAGGTCAGGGAGAGGCAGCAGTGTAAAAGAGAGAGAGAGAGAGAGAGAGAGAGAGAGAGTAAAGAGGAGGAGAAAAGGAGAGATGGAAACACCCTTGATCGAACAGATGAGAGACAGAGGCAGCAAGCTGAGACTGATCGGATAAAGAGGCTGGCATGCAGGCAGGCTGGGTTGTGAATGACACCCAGCGCCTGGAGTAGACAGGAAGGAGAAGGCGAGAGAAGAGAAGCACACGTATCATCTAGGGTTTCTCCTCCGAGAGGCTCTCGTTTGATTGAAGCCGTGTTTGAGCTAGTGTACTTGCCGTACAGAATGATGTTTTTTTTTTTTTCTTCCCCCTTCCCGGACATGTCCGTTTAGGTGGTGGGATTATGACGCCTCCGCCTGGGCTCAGATTAACTCCGAGATAGCTGTTAATTCCGGCCTGTATTAATCTGATGCTCAGAGAATGCGATAAGAGGCAACACGAGAAGGGATTAAGGAGGGAGCCGAAGAGGCTCACGCCCCTTCTCCGGCTTGGGAATATGGCCGAGGAGAAAATGAGTACGAGACTAAAACTAGGGCTACTAGTGCACGCACACACCACACACACCACACACTCTTTTATGGAGCTGTATCTGATTAGATTAAACCCCAGGCCCACCAAAGGCCCTAATGCAATTGAGTTTCTAGAACCCGGAGTAGAAGAAACTTAAATTGGGTTCCCCTTGACTGGGTACCTTGCTGCTGCTTGTCACAATGTGAGTGGTATCCTCTCACATGGTATGTGTGTGTGTGTGTGAGAGAGAGAGAGAGAGAGAGAGAGAGAGAGAGAGAGAGACTGAATCTCCAAATAATTCCAGCAGAGAGCACAATGAATAAGCCTCTCTACTGTGAACCAGGAAACCTTGCTATAAAACCCCATCATGGCAACAGTGCAGCTGATAAAGGCTAACGTGACCGGCTTATCTGCGCAGAATACTGATATTTACAACATTTTTATTTCAACAACTGTTCTCTTTTCCTTTTTTTTTTTTTTGTAGATCGATACATTGTAGAATGTATTATTTGTCGTGTCTGTGTGTTTATCGTGGCACATCTGGGCACACCTGGGCACATCTGGGTCTGCTTATGGATTGTCCAAAAAATTGCATGGGAAGCTGAAAAACGGAGCAAAAGTATGAATGGAGAGAGAGAGAGGAAGTGAGAGAGCGGAAGATAAAAGAGAAAGAGATCAAAAATGAAATAGCGTAGAGGGACGGCGAAGGGACGAGCGATGAGCTGAAAGGCAGACAGCAGCTGCCTTCCTGAGCAGGCGAAATAAAACGAGGGGTGGTGGTGGTGGTGGTGGGGGGTGGGGGGCGGGGGAGAAAGAAAAATCCTTAAGACAACAGTGCGCAGCCACGCAGGCTTCCTTCCTGACGTGACCAGGCCGTGAGCTGTGTGGGCCTGTCGCCATAAATCCCCTGCTGATTTACGGGGCAGCTCCGCACTTAACCCCCAGTGCTCCATCCAGACTGGATTTATTTCCACCTGAAATGTTAGCGATCGCATTAAAAATGGAAGGGGGGGGAGAAAAAAACAACAACAAAACAAAATAAAACCATGCATGGAGATGCATTTCTGTAGTTATCTCTACCGATCGTCTCGCTGCCACTTTGCGTTCGTCCGTCAGCCGCTGGCTTTGAGCCTTTAATTATCTTCCGATGCTCTCGTCTCGTCTTGTCTCGTCTCGCTCGCCTCTCTTTCTTTCTTTCTTTCTTTCTCCCTTCTTTCTGTCCTTCTTTCTTTCTCTCTCCTTCTCCACGGTTGCGGTGATTGATTCCTGTTTTCATGTTTCTTTTTCCCCTCCCTATTCGCCGGCGTCTATCTTTTTGAGGAGCGTGCGGTTATTCCGCTGTCTTCTTCCCCTTTTCCGACGCTCTGAAGAGCAACATGCGCTGACAGCTGTTAAAACACACTATTTTTTCACCCCCCGTTTTTCGTGTCTCTGTCAAACAGAAGATTGCACCGGGGTATTTGTGTTTCCATGTGTTGGATGCATAAAACACACGCACGCATACCCGTTTGGGAAGGGCTAGAGGGTTGCCATCGTGAGTGATAAAAGTGATCAGGGAAGATGGAAGTGCCGGAAAAAAACTAAACAAAACAAAATCCCAGTAAAGGATTATGTGCTTTAACCCGAGTTATCCCGTCTGGAGTTTTAAAATAACCGCCCATGCAAAAATCCTCTTCTTTCTCTCTGTCCCTTTTTCCTCTTCCTGTTCATCTCTTCCTCTCCCTTCCCTGTCACGGTCTAGTGGCGAGGTTAAGTTCAGTAAGAGTGTTCTAATAATTAAGCCGCGCTGCTCGTGCTTTCCCAGATGTTAAAAGGCTTGTCCTCACATGTAGTCTGCCTGTCAGGTCCCCATCCCTCCGCTCATCCCTCCATCCTTTCTTTGTCGTCCTCTCCACCCCCTCTGTTTTGCCCTCAGCTTCAGCCACCATCGCGGGGGTAACCGGCTCAGAGGCTCGCTCACTTGCTTTGTCTTCCTCTCCGTCTGTGCGGTTTTTTTCGCCCTCGCACCTTTCAGTCGAAGAAAAGATGGACGAAAAGGAAAAGCCGTGCGGAGCGAAAGCCTGGCTTTCATAAGGTTTATAAGTGCTGCCATTTTCTCGAGGCAGGTCTCGAGAGAGATGTAAGCTACTAGGGGTTTCTTTTACTCCCTCTCTATCTGTGTCTTTGTCGCTCTGGGTGGCAGAAGACAGCAGGTGTCAGTGCACTGGGCCATGGCTGTGCGTTCGTGTGTGTGTGTGTGTGTGTGTGAGCACTGGACTGTGCCATTGTTGCAGCATGACGCAGATCACGGATTAGCGCTTCCTGCCTGTGCTTTGTTGCCTGCCTCAGTTGAATGGGACACAGCCACCGTTTGGGAAATTAACAGGGGAAAATGAGATGATCGCATGCGTCCTCGCTGGAGAAACAGCTGGGTCCTCTGCGCTAACGTTTACCAGCACTTCCCGCTCATCCGAGTACAGTAATATAATATACACGCGCGCACACACACACTTGCATACAACCAAGGTATGATGTGTTTCCAACGTTGTCACCGCTTGGTGAATTATCCTGAGCTGGAGCATGTGGAAGCATGTCATTGTTCCCCCACACACACATTTGGCTCGGCCTCAGTCCAGGTTTCGGGATCTGCACCGAGGTCTTATAAAAGTCTCCACAGGGTCCAGTAGAAACTCACAGCTGGTATCACTTCCATTTCTGTCGATGTGCCGGGTCACGGTGCCAGGCGGGTTCACGGTTCTGGGCCACTGACCGGCTCGGGACCGGGGCCTCAGCGTGGATAACAGCCCCATAGCTGGTGCTTTTGCTCAGGAGAACCCCCTTCCTGTCATTTTCCTGTCTCTTCCTCTGTCTAATGCAGCTGTGCTGAAAATCCTGTTCCCCCAGAGTGCCTTAAAGACGCAGGAGATGAAAAAGCTCACTCACTGCTAACTGCTCCACCACCCAGACCTGAGCACACAGACTCACACCACACCACTCTCTCTCCTCTCTTCCTCGTTAACTTTCACTCTGATCCCCCCCCCCCACCACACACACACACACACACTCCCTCTCTTTCCCTACACACCCGTAATCTAATCTTCTCTCCGTTTGCGAGCGCAGTCTTCTGTGACAGATTTTTTTTTTCTTCTCCCCCCCCCCCCGCCTGAAAAGCCGGCTCGGCTAAAGGACACAAACATATTATATATATTTAATACTTCCCTTAACCGTGAATTATTTAACGCAGGCAGGAGCGCCAGGCTTTAAAAAAACAACGTTTCTATGCCTAACGGTATAACGTATAGTGGAGCCTAGCAGACTCCAGTCCAAAAGCTACGTGTGGATACCTGGGCCCCGGCTGCTAAGAGCACGCTCCATTATGTTGAAGCAGTGCATTATTACTAGTAGGTAAGTGGAGGGAAAAGGGGCCCGGGAGGATCTATATGAAGTTCCTTCCCTCGGAATGCCAATGGCTCGCGCACACGTGTTGGAAAGTGTTGCCACTTCGCTGTCACTCTCTGTCGAGGTGCTCGCGGCAGCCTGATTAATTATTTAGCTGCATGTATCATCTATTTACCTTAGTAATCCATCTGTCAGCACGCTTATTGATCCAATCCTGCATTCTAATTGTGCATCCTCTCAGCGCGGCGGGCTCATATTTAAATGCAGCGCCTGTCACTGCGCCTGTCTGTTTCTGGGTGCCGCTAGCTGTTACGCTGCCTGTTAGCTTGCGGAAAGAGTGGCATTGAGCTACAGCTGGCTTGTAGAAACTAGAAGGTGTGGGAGTTTTCTCTCTCTCTCTCTCACTCTCTGTCTGTGTGTGTTTTTCTCTCATTCTATCTATCTTTCGGAGAGTGTGTTTCCTTCTGTCTGTTTCTCGCTCTCAGGTGTGACCGCGTTGTACCTTCTGCATCGCGGTGCATGTGGAGACGTCGCTCTATTCTGAGTGACTGCGGTTCGGAGTGAAACAGAGACATGGAGGGGAGAGGGGGAAGAAGTGAAAGTCAGGAGAAAGGATGAATGAGGAGCATCTGTGTGTTTATTTATGAGCATGTGTGCTTTTTTTTTCTTTGCTTCCCTCTTTCAGTCCCGGTTCTTGTTTTTAAGTCAGTGCTAACTTTTAACTGAGCAGGAATCCCCCCCAAACTTCTCTTTCTGTCTCTCTCTGTCTCACGCTGTGATTGACAGGTGTGAGATGACAGGCGGTTAAGAACCCAAAGCTGCTTCTTTTTTTCAGGGGTTGTTGTGTGTGTATGTGTGTGTGTGTGTGAGAGACTTTAAAGAAGCCCTTACTTGTGGTCCTCTGGCTCTAACAGAGCTTTTGACATAATTGAATACAGCACATCCTGTGGCGATGAGATGAGTGTATAAGTGTGTGTATGTCCATGTGTGGGTACGTTCATGTGTGCAGTAAATGAACATCCTGTTCTAACACAGCACGCCCTCGGTTAATACTCCGCGGGCTCAAGTTGATGCTACGGACGCTGGAGTTCGCTCGCTGCGGTGATGAATTCCGTTCGTCCTCGGGTCTAATCAGGGAGGACACGTGAGCTCCCAGCGTGAGCCGGCGTGCAAAATGCAGCGATCAGTAAACACTCACTGAGTTAATGACATCAATCAATGGCCTTTTAAAACTGCAATTTGATAATTACAATTATCAATGCCCCGCCGCCGTATACATTACAGCCTCTCCTCTCCGCCTTTCCCTCTCTCCCCCTTTTTACTCTCGCTTTTATTTCATGAGAATGGATCGGAGGCCCTATTATCCTGTCAGCCGAGAATGTGTTGGAATCGAACTCCTTGCATGCAGGCTATCATTTTACAAGAGCCGCAGCGTTCATCAATACTTAACATCTTAATACGGCACGGTTTTAAGTGAAAATGGGCTTTAGGACTAAAATGGAACGGTTTGTACTTCGGAATATGGTTTCTTCAGCATTATTGTTATTCCGTCCCTTTCATCTCTTTTATACAAACGAAGATGGAGAGCCGTTCGAATCGATTCATTTTTAAACTCGGGAATCCAAATGCCAAAGTTTGATCTCCATCCTGCCTTTTTCGTCGCTTCTGTCTGCTCAGAAGGTGTTATTAGAGGCAGTTGTTAAGACCGCTGTCTGATCTTTCTCTATTTATGTCTCTGTCTTTCCGAGCCCCTTCCGATTGGCTGACCCATGCCCAAAGTTTATTTTCCCCCACACATCAAAGACGTTTCAGGTCCACAGCCTAACCGCATTGCTTTGTGGGGGGGCGTAAAATCTTCTTAACCAGATACTCCCCCTGCCTCACTTTAGCTCTATCAAAGCCCTTAACTGCCTCCTTTCAGTCGGCCATTTTCAGCCTCCGAGGCCCCGGGGCCTGCTGACCCGCTTCGGCGACGATTTCATCGCTGCAGAGCTGAAAATTGCCGCCGTCAAAAATGACACCTAAACGTAGCAAATGGGGGCTAATCTGGAGTTCTGCCTTATTGGACGCGATCCCCCCTCTCTTCTTCCTCGACGCTTGACCTCTCTCTGTGTCGGTGTGTGTTGTCGAGTTGTGGAGTTAAGCCGCCTTTCACACTCGCTCGCGCTGCTCTGCAGGTGCTGTTTGGATATGGGCTGCCTAATATCTCGCACCCCCGCACCAGAATGCACGGCATCCTCTGGTCTTCCCTACAGAGCGGAGGAGTGCAAATCTGCCACTTCTCCCAACACAGATACCCCTCTGACCCCCATTCAGAGATGTATTGATTTTCCAAAGCTTGGTCTAACACTGAGCAGATGAAGAGGGGGGGTGTAGTGGTAATGGTGGGCGCGTGTGCTACTCATGCAGCATGATGCTCTACACATGATGCTCGGTGAGTTTGACACATGTCCCGCATTCGGGAGACGAGTGCAAATAAAAAAGTCTAAAAAGCACCAGGATCTCCACTGGACCTTTAAAGTCGCTGCTGCTGCGCTATCTTTGCATAGTCAAGGGCGTTGAGATGGTATGTGTGTGAGTTTGCCATATGTTGCAACTTTATTAAGGGTACTTTCTGTGTGTGTGTGTGTGTGTGTAAGGGGGAGATGCTTTGATGGGTTTAAGGTGGCCTGATCCGTACCCTTGATGCATGACTCTTTTAACTTGTGTTTACTGGGGACCTCTGAGAGCCAGAGGAAAGATCCATGGAGCAGAGAGAAGCAAAATAAAGTGAGCGCGTACAAACAAACTGCGTCGAGGGAGCATGGCCTAGGTCTCTCTGCGTGAGGCCATCCTTCAGTGCACTGTCCTAAGCCCTGCTCTTACCTTCGGAGAGAGAGAGAGGGAGAGACAGGGAGAGAGAGAGGGGGTAGAGCGTGGGAGGCTGGACTGGAAGCTTGTTTTCTCAGTCAGACTTACAAAGTTGAACTTCACAGAGGAATGTTTCAGTTCGTTTGCTCACGTGTTTGTATTTCATGCAGTGATGCACAGGAGGAAGATGGGATTTGTCTATTGCTTTGCCAGCAAGCAAGTTCTTTCCCATCCTTCTTCTCTTGAGGGTTTTGCTTCGGTATTTATTATTGCGCTAAAGACCTCAGGACAACCGAGATCTTTCTTTTGCTCTTTGGCCAGACACAGCTGCTACTATACTGTTATTTCCACAAACAGCAGAAAGGACACAAACAATAAGCTGTGAAGTATCATCAGAGGATACTTCTTTAGGTTTGTTACGGGATGATAGTCAAGGGACAGGTGGATGAAGGAACACAAGTCTGTTTGGCGTTATGTCAACACAACAGCAAGGCGCCTGGGTTCTTGGGGACTGAGGTTTGCTCAGTGGTTGCGGTAGCGGGGTCGAGGTCACAGGGCAACCGGGAGCTGTGAACACCACTGGGGTGACCTTTGCTTTCTCACACTGCCGTCTGAGATTCTGTGGTGTCAAGAGAGGCGAGAAAAGCAGTTGTGCAGGTGAAACCTTAAATGCGTGTGTATATACGTATGTACGGTATTGGTAGATTCAATCTATAAGGAAAAAAAGCACTCTGGTTTTAAAGTAAGTGCTTCCGCTTCTGAAAGAAGAAATGTACATGAAATGTAAGAACAAATGTCATTTATGGCACGCTGGTGTAGTGGTTAGCACTGTCACCTTGCACCTTCAGGGTCCGGGTTCGATTCCTCCCTCAGGGTCTGTGTTGCATGTTCTCTCCATGCTTGTTGGGTTTCCTCCCACAATCTAAAGACATGCAGGTTAGTCTATTTGTCGTTCCCAGATTGCCCGTAGTGGGTTTGTGAATGTGGCCTGTGGAGGCCAACAGTGACCATTGCTTTTATTCCCATTACCACGGTCATGATAATGAGAATAAAAGCAGTGGTCACCATTGGACTCCACAGTCCCTCGTTGGACTCCACAGTCCCTCGTTGGACTCCACAGTCCCTCGTTGGACTCCACAGTCCCTCGTTGGACTAAAAAAAAAAAAAAACCCTAGATGGATGGAAATAAAGTGTTACACAATAGATGAGAAAAATTGTGGTGTATTTAATAAAATGGAGGATTATACATTGTAATAAGCCTAAATACTGTATATACTTTGTACTTTTACAAAATAGTGTTTAATTGCTGCTAATATAATCCCCTAGTTCTCATGTAGTCATTTTAACGAATGCTCATAACTCATGCTGTAGTATATGTATATTCATGTATTGCTGCACTGGCTTCTAAATTCTTTTTTTTTATTTTTTTTATTAATTTAAATTTAAACAGCATTCTTTTTGGTAGAAGCAAATAATTTGCTATGTTTGTTTAGAATTGTAACAAAATCTTTTTTTTACAGAAAAATGTTTTGTTTACAGAAAACAGATAGAATCGGCATCTAGGTATCGCGATAATATTGTATCGGGTGGTCCCTGGTGATTTCCTTATATATACAGTATATATATATATATAATGGGTTCTGGCCAGCTGTTTGTTAATAATATTCCATCGATGGTGTGAAGTATTGAGCAGGCCTGTCTGCTTCGGACTGTCCTGCTCTCACACATCCATCAACCCGGTGCTCTATGTCAATAACCGAAGCCCATGCTAATGGTGGCATTTAAGCAGCGACCCTGACGAATTATCCGGCGCTGTTCCACGAGAGTTAAATATTCATCGTGCTCATCAAGCCAAGCAGTCGAGGTTCTGGACGCACGTGTCGCGCTGGCCGGCCTCCCGATGGTACTCCACCTCCGTGTCAATGTGCTGCACATTACATCACTTACTTTGACCCCAGTGTTGCCCCCAGAGTACCGGGGTTAAACATACTACAGTGGGTTACGAGTTTTTAAGGTGATGTTCTTCAACGCAGAACTCATGTAGATGCTTGGCCTCGTGCTCTTTATACAGTCTCGGGACCTTCTGCCTTGTGCACGTGGGCCATGTCTGTGTGCGGAACATGAAAGCCTCCCGCTTTCCACTGACCACCGTTTCAGTGCCCCCGCCTTAACTCGTCTCTCTTCCCTTCCTCCTTTTCTCTTCCTTTCTTATTCAAACTGTCCATCAGTAGCCTTATAAATAATTCATTGCTCTCTCCCTGATGTCTTGTCACCTTGCCTTCTTATTTGCCACCTTGTCTCCCTCCTCTCACTTCCCCTGCACAGGCCTCAGTGTAGCGGAACACCCCAGGAGCCCGACGAGCCTCAGACCACACACACACACACACACACACATTACTTCTCCCTCTCTCTTTTTCTTCCTCCTGCTCCTCCTCTCTCACCCTGGTACACCCCTGACCCAGTCAGTGGTCACTGAATCAGAAAGCACTTCCTCTCGGTCCTCCGCTTATACCTCGCTAATTAATCGTTTGTCCTTTTAGATCGGTGCAGTCTCTGGAAACCCAGTCCTGTGTGAAACCCAGACAAGGAACCGTGCATACCTCCTTCTCAACGACATTTTGTTTTCTTCTGACACTGAAAGCCGAAGTTTTTACAGAGTTTTCTTTCGTTCTTTCTTTTTTTTCAGCCACTGTTATGTGTCGATTCAATGCGGTGCATCACGTAGATGAAATGCACTTCAAGAGAGCCGTACACTGGGAATAGCTGGCATCAGAGCACAGGAAACAGTGTATGATATTTAAGAAGAATAATAGCCATACAGCTAGATGTAGAAAACAAGAAATGCAGCATATAGTTTTTTTTTTTATGTGCAGTCCTCAGTTATTATTCTTAAAGGTTTTTTTTTATTTTTTTATTATTATTATTATTATTTTCCATATAAAATAAAGCAGCGAAAAAACCTAACAGCATGAAGAAATGAAATTATGTTGCTATTATAACCTATTCATTATTCGAATGCAATACAAGTAAATTCAAATAGGGGAAAATCATTACGACAAATGTTGTTTTTTTTTTTTTTCCCTTCCTGGATAATGTTCAGGGAATTGCTGATACTGAAGGCAGATTATTACAATCAAATAAAAAAAATTATGGTGATCAAAACGCAGTGAGCTCGCTCATGCACGGAGCGTGTGTGTGTGTGTGTGTGTGTGTATGAGGGAGAGATATTGGAATTCAGCAACGAGTGTTGTATTCATGAGCAGCAGCCCTTTGGAGACTTCCAGTCCATACAGAGTAAACACTCTCTCTCTCTCTCTCATACACACACACACACACACACACACATATATACACACATACTCTGTCTACCCAGAGCTGTCTTTTGCAGTGAGGCCTCTGTCTGTAGCACGATTAATTCATATCAAAAAATGTCCCCTCCACTTTTGCAGGCTGCTCTCTTACCGGACTGCAGATTCAGCACCGGCCCCTCGGCCCGATGAGAAACAGATCAATCAGCCAGCTCTGTGATGAATTAGAGACATCAGCAGCCAGAAGGGAGGCAAGATCGAGCTGGCAGGGTTCAGGAATATAGGGCTAGGTCATCATCATACACACCCCTCACACACACACACACACACACACACGTCTACTGCATGTGTCTATGCACTGATAGGCGAAAGGTTTGGGATTACAATGTGTTTATTGCGTTTTGTTTTCTTTTTCTTGTTCCTCATATACTCTATAGTTAGTTCGTTTTTTTTAACCGCAATTCTTTGTTTAGTTTTCTTTCGCATTGACGTTGTTAAAACTAAATGTACTACAGCCTTTCTCTCTCTCTCTCTCTCTCTCTCTCTCTCTCTCTCTCTCTCCTCCGATAAATTCATTGTAACAATGACAGCTCCCAGGTTCCTGGGCCACCCGCCTCATCACGATGTGACTCAAGTGACAGCTTTAAGGCTTGTTTTATTTAAGGCCGCCTGTAATTACACGAGTTTTTTAGCATATGTACGGAGAGAGATATGATTCATCTGCCAAGTGGGAGCTGGTAAAACAGAGAGGGAGGGCGAGGGAGAAGAGATACGCTTCGGCAAATAAAAAAAGGAGCGTGTGTTGCTACAAAACGTTTCCCTTATTATGTCTCATTAGAGGCAGAGCCGAGATAAGGGTAACGCAGGCTGTGAATGAGATCTATTGCCGCCTGAGCTGAAAGCCTCTGACTGAGGAGAAGCCGATATCTCTGACACAGTGTGGGGGCCATTATTGTACGCGCTTGAACTGGGGGCAAGAAAAATGGCTGCCCTCTCTTTCCGCTTCGACCCTGCGGCGTGGGAGAGAACAGATAGTGCTTAGCACCAGCGAAGGCCCCCCGTGCTAATTGGAGGTGCTTTTATCGGAAAGATGTGTGCCGAGGTGGGTGAAAAAACTGACAGGGCCCGTTAATCCCGGCCTATTGTTGGCGCTACGGGAGAGCCGTGTCGGACAAATCACCCGGGGAGAGTGCCATAAAAACCGTGCCTGGGCCATGCAGGGTAATGGGTTATGAGCTACAGCGCCACTCACCATGCCAAGGAGAGCCGGCGTCTCCCTGCCGAATAAATCAACGGCAATTAGGCGCGTGCACTCACGCGGGAGGCGCGAATGATCATTAGCTGTAATTATCCGGAGTGCTAAATTACTACCTGTAGTCTGTGTTTGGTAACTGAGGAAGAGAGATGATCCGAAGGAAGCGCCGCGTCCGCTATAACACTTCCTTTCCAGATTCACTTGGTTTCTTAAGCGACACCGCCCGTATTCCCGTTCAATCCTTTACCACACGAATGGACGCGGACGGGTTTGAGAATGCGCTCTCGGAGACGGGTTTCGGGGCTTCGAGCGACCGTTTTCCGAACGCACCACTCTGTAAATCACGGCGATGAGCAGCTATAGGACCCTGATGAGAGCACTGTGTAATTTACTGTGTTTTAGGCTGTGGAATCTGTCTGGAGATCATATTAAGCGACTGGAAAGCATTGTTAGTCTAAGGCCTAGCGCGCTCTGATGGAGTAGGCCGAAGAGACTTATAATGCAGCGCACGGAACCGCAACTCAGGCACATATATCTGTTATTCTATTTGTTAGACTATCACAGACAGAGCAGCATGAAAGCCTCTTATACATTCAGGATCTCATCTCATCCGAGGCTTGGGTTCATGGCAGGAAGCTGTATAACCAGCCACGACCCGTGTTACACACTCAGCCTGTGACTACACACGCGTTAGAGCAGTGCATCTGCAGCCGTGAAGCATCTGCACAACCTGAGCTCCGACAAACAACTCGTCGGCCAAATGATTTAAAAGGGTGGCCTTCTGCCACCTGGTAATTTGCTGAAATTAAAGCTTAATCAAGCATAGTGGAGGACAACTCGTGAATAATTTAGCAGGGCGGAGAGGCAGAGAGCTCGAGGGACACCAGAGAAAGAGACAGATCCAGTGAGTTGAAACTGTGAAGAGATCACGCCTGGGTTCTTTTTCTTTTTTTTTTTCTTTTTTTTCCCCCCTGCCTTTCGAATCGATGGCTCTGACATCTCCTCACAAGCACTGCTGGAATTAATACTCAGCCTCAGACTGAATGAAACAAGGGCACTAAGTGGCTCGTTTTTCCAGTACTACAGCTGAAGATGGCACAGATTTATGCATTTCCTAACAACAAGCAGACTTTATCCAATACAGCTCCAAAAATCTACTCAAAGCGCTGCTGTAGAGATCAGGAAAGTAAACAGGCCACGAGTGACAGTCCAGAGCACAGGATTCGATTTTGGCTGCTTAATAACTGGCGTATATATATTTCCGCGACGATTTTCAGGTGCAACCGGTTTGCCTGTATAACTTTTAATATCTTGTTTCAATTTCCCCTGCTTTGATTTATTTCTCGTCTCTGCAAAGTGTTTCATTAACGCAAAAGCCATTAGTCATTTGTAATGAAACGCATATTTGCACTTTTCTTTTTAACAAATTGAATTTTTAATCGGGCAATGATGGGATGGATAAAGTAAACACTATTCGTCTTGGAGCTCTTTGCAGACGGCAAGGTGAGATAGCCCCTGGGTCAGAATTAAGACAGCGTCCTGCCGAGAGGACAACGCTGATTGTTTGGGACAAGAGGACGGAAGTGATCATCTTATTTCCTGTGAGTGCAATATGCTTGTGTTTTTTTTTTTTTCCTTATTATGAACATTGTGCTCTCTCTCTCTCTCTCTCTCTCTCTCTCTCTCACACACACACACCCTGGCTGTGTGTGTGTGACCCCGTACTTGGGCAAAAGTGCGAGAATGAACTGCAGGATCCGGGCTAGAGTGTGAGAGCCGGGAGGCCTTTAATGGAAATGAACGCTGTGCCGCGTCGCGCCTTTTGTGGCGGCCCGCGGACTCAGATTTTATTAAGTACCCTTTAGAGAGAGAGGGAAACACAAGAGGGGAAAAGTCACTGCACCGCATGTTAATTAGGGACGCTGGAGAAGCTGGCGAAGAGAGGAGAGTTTGTTAGAGGCGAAAAGGGAAAAAAAAGGGGGGTGGGGACTTTGTCCACTGCGCTTTTAAGAGGAGGGGAAGACTTTTTGCGTGCAAACAAAAAACAGATTTGCTCGACTGGGCTTTCAGACGAAGAGAGAGAGAGAGAGAGAGAGAGTGAGAGAGAGAGAGCTGTTCCACTATGTGCTCTTACCTCACTGGGCCCTAAGACACTTTGTCACTCAGTGCACACACATCCTGCTTACATCACATCACATTTAAATAGTGCGACTTGATGTCCATTCAGTGCGGTGCACATGCCAGAATGTGACATACCATTACATGATGTTAAAGCTCTTGCGAAGGTTTGCTCACTTGCCAACTTTGGCACCTCAAACGGAACGCAAATTAATCAGTTTCTGGAACTGATCCGGGTTTTTTTTTTTAAAAGAAAAAAGTTGCATTTTGTGTGTGTGAGGTGTTTTGGGGGTCGGGGCGAGCTGGTGGGTGAGCGGTGGGGAGGACGGAGGGGGTGGCTCTAGACTGAAGGGCTGAAAGAGAGTGTGATGGCTGCTCAATGGCACCACCCAGCCTGCCGTGAAATCAGAGAGCTCTGCCAACAAGTCAGCCCCTGCCACATCTCCGCTCTGTGTGTGTGTGTGTGTGTGTGTGTGTGTGTGTGTGTGTGTGTGTGTGTGTGTGTGTGTGTGTGTGTGTCTCACAGGGGGTCGAGAGGGAGAAAGCAGTCATGCAGCATGGTCCCAGTCTCCTCTCCACTGTCACCCCCCCCCAACTACCCTCTCCATCTACTTTGTCTGTTTCCTCCTCCTCCACGCCGTGCAGCGTGATTGCGTACTGTAAAACGACAGCGAGCAGCCTTGCTGAGCAGTTTAAAAGTAGTTAGGGGGTAGATTGTGGACACGCTTTACTGATCAGGCCATGAGGTGCTTTAATCTGGTAATGGCTACCGTTCAGGGTGCTTTTAAAAACCTTCCTCGCACTCATCCATTAGATGCTGTTTTGTTTACCTTGTTCGCTCTCACTCACTCACTCTCTCTCTCTCTCTCTCTCTCTCTCTCTCGTCCTTCTCGGTTCACCTTGTTGCCAGCTGTTCATAATGAAGTTTACTGTTTATAACAGCAGTTCTTTTGGGGTGGGCTACACATAAAGTTCTTACGTTTGTATCAGTCAGCGTCTGCTTTTTTTTTTTTTTTTTTTTTAGCCCATTCTGCCTGACTTTACAACTCTCTACTCATAATCAGCATGGGGCTCTTGGATGTTTGAGTTTATGAGAGACTCTGTCTGAGCACAAGCGCTTATTTTCCACCAGCCAAGCAAAGGAAAGTGAGAAGGATAGGCAGAATGCGTGGCAGTGGGAGGTCCTGTCAATTCAGGTTAACTCAGGCCAGGATGAAGATCCTGGGAGGTCAAGAGACTAGCAGTGACACCCCTTGTCTCTTTCGCTGTCCCCTTCCCCCTGTCCCAGGCCATCCTCCTTTCTCAGCCATTAACTGTATTGTTCAGTCTGAGAAATTTAGTGCTGGGGAAACAATCTCGCTCGCTATGAGGCACCTTGGTTTCTTCCCCAAATGCTCACTTCATCATGCAGCTCATTGCAGAAGTGGAAAACGGAGAACTGCAGCGATTTAACGTGCGGCTAATGTCATCCCTTTATTCGGACAGGGGTGCGGTTAAGGGAACTCTTAGGAAACTATTCCGCTGCCTGTGACTTTGGTTATAGGTTAGATTAACTAAGCACACATGTTGGGCCTTGGTACCGTAAGCCTAAAATGGGCATTGGGAGGACATAAGGCACTGTGGGTAGAAATATATCTTATTAGCTTATATTTCAGGTATTACGGATTGTAATAATAGCATTTGGGTTTTATTGTATAAAAAATACATTTAGGTCTAAAGTAAATGCCTTAAAAGAAAATTTTGCCCAACAGTAAAAAAGGCATAATAGGTGGTTGCATATGATAAGCGACAGGTTTTAAGGATTAACAGTGTGTCCCTGAACCTGGGGTCTAAAGATAAATAGCTCTAAAAGTAAGTCCTGCAATCAAATCTAATAGATAAATCCAGTCTATGCACATAATAAAAAAGTTCCATCTTGTTTCCATTGCGGTCATTTTGTCCTCCGGCTGCTTCGATTGAATGTCTTGCTCCAAGCTCTTAATGCCAACATTAGTTCCTTGGATTTAGCTTCACACTATAAAACACAGTGCGGAGTATGTGTCCGACCCACTTCCACTCGTTAACCTTGGGCGATACCTGCTCGAATTGGACCATAAAGTTGTAGTTTTAATGGACACAAAAATCAACGCCTTGCCGTGAGTTCATTTAATTAAACTGTTCGGCTTCTGTCCAGTGGTGGAGATGATATTTCACATTGATTTTATTTTATGGCCACAAAAAGTCATTAATCGTTGTGTTTTTAAAATATTTGTCAGCGTGGGTAATGAATGGTGTTTGGAAAGTTATGTTCGAAACTCATGGTTTGGCTTACAAACTGTTTTTCTAGGAGATTTATAATAGGTGTGCGTTTGTAATAAAAAAAATTATAATAAAAAAAAAAATATATATATATATATAATAATAATATTAAAAGCACAGATCTGATACCATGGATTGTTCTCATGCTTATGTGAATAAAAAAAATGGTGGAGCAGATTTTTGAGAAATTCTCAAATTTATAATAGGTGTGCTTTTGTGAAATGTATTTGTAATAATAATAATAATAATAATAATAATAATAATAAGGCACAAATGTAATATCCATATAAAATTTTTATTATAATATATATATATATTTGTGTGTGTGTGTGTGTGTGTGTGTGTGTATATATAGTGGATCAGATTTATAATGGGTGTGTTTTATGAAATGTATTTATAATAATAATAATAATTATTATTATAATAATTGGTATAATCATGTTACAAATTTGAAAAAAATCATGTGCTTGAAAATGATTAAATGATGTATATTATATTTATTTATTTATTTATATGACTTCAAATGCAAAGAGACCTTCAAATGCAGAGTATTTTTTATTGTTTCCCTTATGTTTTATATCCAACATTTACACTGTAATTTAAGTATGAAAAAGTTTAAAAGCTGCCTTTTTGTCATTTCTTCCAAGATTTGTTTCAAGTTTTGCTTTAGTTAAAAATAATTTTAAATCTTTTGAAAATTATTTTAAAAAGTCAGTTGATGAGGATTTTAGATTAGATTAGATTAGATTAGATTAGATTAGATTAGATTAGATTCAACTTGTCATTGTGCAAAGTACATGTACAGAGTCAATGAAATGCAGTTAGCATCTAACCAGAAGTGCATAAGTGGTCTATTTACAACAAATCACTGTGTTATAACAAACAGAAGGTGAATAATAATAATAATAATAATAATAATGAATCTGCTATTTCTTCTTCTAGTTTTTCATCATCATCATCTTGATAACTCTAGATCCTCTCAGGCTCAGTAATTCTATAGTATTTCTCTGACTCATCTCAGCTGAGAACAAAAGCTCCCTCATTAACATCCACGTGAATTAAGCTTAATGCTAATGAATATGACTCGAGCGCCATGTCGAAATGAACCAGACCCAGGGTAGAAGATTACTAATACACAATTATCTCATGCTAATTGGTGTTTATGAATAAAGAAAAGCGCTTTAATTAATTGACATGGGTCGCGTGTGGATGAACCGGGCGCGCGCGCGCGACACCTGTGCTTCATCCCATGCAGCATGCTTTTTTTTTTATTAAAAAAAAAAAAAAACATAATTTAGGCTAAACATATTCAAACTGTTAAAAATAAACTAGGCTGTTTTAAAATTATATTTAAACAAAATATCAAATGAAGAAAGCTTTTTTATTATTATTATTTTTTTATAAAAAACATAATTTAGGCTAAACATATTCAAACTATTAAAAATAAACTAGGCTACTTTAAAAATATATTTAAATAAAATATCAAATGAAGAAATAACAAATGTTTATATATATAAAACGGTGTAAATTAGGCGCAGATAAAAAAAAAAAAAAAAACACTGCCTTCTTTTTGTCATTAAATCTATATTTCTTTATTAATTTTACATTTAGTTTGTTTTCTCTCTGCACTTTAATTCAGCATGAGAATCCAATAAACCCGAACTGCATACACTCTATAGATGGGTGTAGAAGTTTTATCCAACTCCTGTGTTCATTTACACTATTAAGCTTATTTCCTTCCTTCCCTACTTATAGACTGTTTTTTTAGTTCTTTATCTCACATTTATTTGTTTATTGTCTTTTCTTTTTGTTACAGATTGTTTTTCCCCCTTTTTTTTTTAGTAAAGAAAGGGGAAAGCTCCGCTAAAACCCTCATCCATTTCAGATCGCAGATGGTCTTTTGAAAGCCCAGGCTCTTGTGTGTGTGTGTGTGTGTGTGTGTGTGTGTGTGTGTGCGGGGGGCGGGGCTTAGTGTGCTCCTCTTTCTGCCGTATCCATGCATTTTGCTCTTCGCTCTTTCTTTGTGTCTAACTTTCTTTTTTTCGCTGCGCTTTTGTACAGCTCGTCCCCTCCCTCCCTCCTGGCTTCTCTAGCTCATCTGCCCCGTTTTTCACCCTCCAGCTCCTCTGAGCTCTGCTGCCTCTCCGACACATTAGCATCGAGCACAACGGCCTCTCCATCCTACCCCCTGCACGCGCTGAGTGTCTGGAACCACACCGCACCGAACGACATTAAAACGAAAAGATACACTCGTGGCTTTGATCTTATTTTAAGAACACACAGATTAGGCGGGAAAATAAAACAGACGAATTACATTGCGAAATTAAAGTATGTAGCAAATATGGTTGTTTGTTTATTTATTATTTAATTGATAATTATAATGAATCCGGAATAGCCGTTTTTTTCTTGCTAGGATATTTATCTAAAATAAAGAAGTTATCTATCTATCTATCTATCTACAAACATTTATATGTATGTCTCTGAACTCATTTTAATTTTGGGGTAAAAAAAAAAAAAAAAAGAGATCTTACTATATATTTGTCTGTATATCTAATAAGAACAGAAAGCTTGTTCTGAACTCATTTTAATTATTGGCCAAAATAAATTAAGAAAAAAAAAGATCTTGCTCAGTCCATGTAAAGTATGTTTTTCTATTTATCTATCTATTTATCTGTCTTTCTGTGTATTGGTCTATCTGTTTGTTCCTATCTATCTATCTATCTATCTATCTATCTATCTATCTATCTATCTATCTATCTATCTATCTATCTATCTATCT
>JAQQZT010000001.1:25850357-25871558 GCA_030068275.1 Clarias platycephalus
CCGCGGCCACCCCCCCCCCCCCCCCCCCCCGCTCCCTTTGTTCTTACAGCTAAGTGGGCTGGGGATATTGGTGGGAGAGATTACTGGCATAAAGCTCAGGAGCTATGCCTAGGGTGAGATCAGGCACTGGCTTCCTGCTGCAGCGTAGGAAGGTACAATTCTGATGGTGTCAAGTGGAATAAGTAGATCAGATCATGGATATATTGCATGGGACAAGGCTGTGTGCAGGCAAAATGTTGGGTAGACTTGGCTTTATTCGTTGAATCTGATTGGCCAGTTAATTGGTTTAGTCCGGTTATTTCTGAGCTAGCTGGGAATCATGAGATTCTACTCTCTCATTGACTTCACTAGCCACAGAACTCTTGGAGCAATACACCACGATTCTGAGCTTGCCCAGAAAGCATGAACTTCTATCCCTCTGACAGCGCTCCAAAATCGTCCTATCTGTAGTGTGCATTCAAACATACTGTGTAGTAATATCTTGTACCAGTTTGAATATGACAGCGTGGATGTTCCTGCAGGCCAAATGCACCACAGGGGGCTCATTCCATAAAGCAAATATTATTGCACACCAAAATAATTTATGAGTAGCAACACTCGCCCCCCCCAACCACCCCACCCACCACCACACCTGCCAGCTCTCCCCCCACCTGCAATGAAGCTCCCTTTCCGATAGCTCTCACAGTGGCAGTATTTATGACAGAGGGCTTGTTCTCTGCTTCTATATTTCACGGGAAAAAAAAAAAAAAAAGAGGGGGGTTGTAATGAAACACACTGCGCACAGAGGTTTGTGTTGTGACAGCTGTAATTGTGGAGCACATTAAAAGCTGGTGAAGAAACCCTCCACCTTATTTTCCTCTGAAAGCGCGGTGTGACAGAACGAATGTCGGGTGGGGGAATAGGCATTCCACTGAGTGGAGTGAGGGGTTTGATTAGCGCTGTCGTGCTCAGGGTGAAAGTCGTTTTGATGGAGTGATTATAGGTGTTGGCTGAAACTGCCTTAGAAGACGGTGGCTTGGTTTTAATGGCTGGGCCGTGATGTCTATCGGCATATCTATACACAGCGAGACTTAATATGCATGTATACCCTAAATTTGCTTTCCCGAGTCTGGGTTGGGAGGTCAACACAAATGCCATATGAATGTCAATTAATCATCTCCTATATTGGTTGCAGGTGCTTTTGGTCAAGAAGGGTCAAGCAACCACCAATTTTTTACTCAATTAGTGGCAAGTGGCATTCATGCTGTAGCCTATGGAGAGCAAATTGGAAACATTGGAAACATTGGCATTTGTTATTTAATCTCTTTATTAGTTTGGTCTAGCCGTCATATACATACTTCGTATATTGTGTTTGCGAGTCTCTAGTTGGCCAAACCACACCATGAGGTGGCCCGAATTTGTGACCCGGCAGTAAATCTGTGAGCAAGATTTGCTGTGCGGTCTGCATGCAGGCACACAGTGAGGTTAGTGGAGCTTAATGATGCTATTCTGCCAGTCTGCGTCAAGTCAATGGTGCTCCGTTTCAAGGTGGATGGCTACCGTAAAAGGGTTAAAGCCCATGGAGCAAGGCGCATACCCCCTGGGAGTCTCCACCAACCCCCAGGAGGGAGGCTTTGTCTCCTTGGGCAAACATTCCCACAGAAAAAGGGGAAAAAGCCATTTGGCTCCCCCAGCTTGTGCTCCTTTCACTGGTTGAGGAGGTCTTCCCTAGTCAACAGCTGGACATGACGTGACAAATTGGGGGCTTTGTCTTTCTGGGGGAAGCAGAGGGGGTGGCAGGGGAGAAAATGTCATGAAAAGGTTCAGGAGTGGGAGGGGGGCTGCTCTGGACATTGAAAGGATGCTGGGGAGCCATAGAATGCATTGTGAATCACTGCAACACAATGCAAATTGCACAGTTTAAAGGGGAAATATGTCGGGGCTTTGTTTCAAATTGAAACGGTCCAGCTTATCGAGGGGAAAAGTGAAGTACCAATTTTACATGGGTCAGACAGGGATGGTTAGCCAAGCAGTGGAGATGACAGGTAACTGGGCGTCCTAATGCGCAGGAATACAGTTTCCACCTGATTTCATTTCGTAAAAGCCGATTTGGTTACAAATCAGTCTCAGCAAACCTTGCAAAATAACTTGGAATATAAAAACATCTTGCTGCTGTAATTATTTTCCGGATTCGGAAAGCCCATAAAAGAGCATTTGAATGGAGATTTTACAGGTAGAGTGGATCAGGTACACAATAGATTTTGAAATATAAAAACAACAAATGCATAAATGCATAAAGGGGGAGAGTTTCATAGTCACAGTGGGCTCCAAAGCCCTTCTGTAGCCATTTTATGAAGCTTCTCCTCTCACAGAATGAGAAAAGAGATCCCCCACGAATGACCCCCGGGTGAAAAAGCTCCGTATTTGACAGAGTCCGCCTCTTAACTTGTTAACTTGCTAATTGCCCGGCAGTCACTTCATGAGCTGAACAATGGACTGCTAGCTGAGCGATGGGGCACTTTCTTTGAGAAGCTGGCCGAGGGGGCCAGGTGGCCGTACTGGGGGAGCAGAAAGGGGCCGGCTAGCCTCGAGTGTTGTGTGTGAGGTCTGGCTTGGTTGCCAAGGGGATGGCAGCCTGATATATTATCTGGAGGAGTATTGGGCTGACCCAAGGAGATGGAGGGGCAGGTGGGGCACGACTGTGCCCCACAAACCCAACTACTACATTACCACCACCACCCCCCATTCTGCTCTTCTCTGCGTTCTCTCTATAACCTCCGTCCTACTTTGTGTTTGCCCAGCAGAGGCCTGGTAGTGTGTGTGTTAGGAGGGGATCTAAGTGCTAACTGGGATTCAGACTCAGAACATGTTAGGTAATTAGGAAGAGCTTACAGGGCCATTTCCATGACAGCTGCTCCTTCTGCAAACACAACACCGGCCAGAGGGAGCCAGTGCATTGTGGTCTGTTTTGTGGGAATGACATTGCCAAATACAATAGTCTAGCATGTGTGTTGGGTAGGAGTCAATTGCCAGGAGCCGGAAAGTGGTCTGTCTGTTGTTACACAAACACCCATTAGTACAGTCACTGAAGGACGTGCAGCATCCAGAGGATTTAACCATCCTGTTGTCTTTGCACAATCGTCTTAATGTCACACATCCACTCTTTTTCAGCTTGATCTGTCATTAGACATGTGGCCAAAGTGTTTAGTAGTAACACACGCCCTGCTAAACATGGGTGACAAATGAGTTTTTTTTAACGTAAATATGGAGGGAGAAACAAAGCCCAGCTTTTTATCATGCTAGAAAGAAGCCGTATTGGTACTGTCCAAGCCTCGGTGGTATACACAGGACTCAGTTGGAGGTCTGAATGGCTGAAGCACTCATTCCCATGTGTTAACCATGTTAGAATAACAGTCCTAGCATGGTCTGTGATTCCAGGTCTCCGGGTGACACCATGGGGCCAAGGGCAAGTGGACTCATGCCTAACTGAGTGTTCATTCTATGGGCTGCTAGGTCTTGCTTCAGGTCTTGTATATTTTCCTGGCTCCTCTGTGTTTTTTTTCCGCAGCCACTCTGTTTGGCGTCCTATCAGAGGTAACATATTCTCTCACTCGGTTATGCCGCAAACCGCCAAGATTGCAAGAAAAAGGAGGTGTATGATTTTTCCCAGGCGCTGTTTATCTCAGCCTCTCTGACTTGTAGTGCAGAGAACTTCAAACAGTGTCTGTATGTGTGGGTGGGCCTATGCATGGCACCCCTTTTCAAGCTCTCTGAAGTGTGTGTACACTTGTCTGCTCTGGGTACATTGTTTTTTCAAGTGTGGAACTGTAACCATACAGTATGTACCCTCTCCTTAGAGCGACTGTACTATCCTGTGTGATTGTAGCCCTTTTGTATGTTCCTGCTCTAGCGGTCTATGCAACCATACATTACTAAATAGGGGTTTCGTACGCCAAAGTCTCGTAAGCAGTCATTTACATGGTTGAAGTAACAGAGCCTTTCCTGAGTCTCATACCAAACCCCTCCATTAGAGATTCCTGGCTCATCGATGTTCGCTGGTAGGTTCCCTCTATGTACTGCCATACTCTGGACTTATGCCTCGTAACAAGCCACTATTATTTTACTGTACCTCCTTAACTGCACCATTCGTAAATCATTACATCTATGAGCCAGCACTGTCGAAAAAAGGCTGCAATTAAGTCACAGTAACCTGAAAATCACTTTTTTTTTTAAAGAAATCTGGCACACATAAACAGCAATATCATTACACGTCGGCACACGTGCACAAACACACACACATGCACACACCTCCTGGAGAGTGTTCGGCACTCCCCTATGCCACAGCAGATGTTTTTCATGTGGTTCCTTGCTCTCCCTAATAGCCTTCCTGGTCTGTGGGCCTGATGCCTTGTGTGTGTGTTTTCCTAGCCCAAGCCAGGCAGGGGAGTTTGTATGTGTGTGTGTGTGTGTGTGTGTGTGTGTGTGTGTGTGTGTGTGTGTGTGTGTGTGTGTGTGTGTTTCAGCAGGAGTAGAATAAGAATTCCTTTAGGCCTCAGTGTCAAACAATACAAACATGATCTCTATATTTGGAGAGAAGCTGCGCACCGTTTGATGCGGGCCGGAAAAAGAGTGCTCACCGTGGTATCATTTAGAAGCACAGACTTGGTTTGATAAATTAAAAACCTCTCGGTGTCTTGCCTCTCCTCTCAGTCATGGTCATTAGAGCGCGGGTCGTGGGTACTTCATTTCTCCTGGCTCAGTCCTGCCATGTGTGTGCCGTCTATATATATATGTGTGTGTGTGTGTGTGTGTGTGTGTGTGTGTGTGTGTGTGTGTGTGTGTGTGAGCGGAGGGCTTGCACTTGATGGCTTCTGGTTGTGCCCCCCCACCCCTTTTCTCTCTTTTTCTCCGTGCTCCCCTCGCCCTCCCCTGGCTGCCCTTCTGCTTGGCATCTGTTAAGCTGCTAAAGAGAAAGCTGTGTGGTGAAACCGGTGCGTCTTGCTGGGTGGATTTGAACAAGCACATGCCTGTTCTACCTCGGTGGCCTATGAAATGAGAAAATCAGCCACTGTGATGCCGACGGGAGCAGGGCTTGGGTGATAAATCTGTGAGGAGGACTTTTTGCATGTGTGTGTGTGTGTGTGTATGTGTGTCTTGTATGTGCATATGTGTATGTGTGTGTGTGTGAGTGAGAGAGAGAGAGAGATGCAGAGGAGCACTTCCAAGATTTAAGATTTAAGGATTTGATTTCACACCAGCAAATTTCTGCGTCTGGAAAGCTATCGCCCTAAATGCACATCACATTAAAACATGTATGAGTTCATTCTTCCTCCTCGATCATCTGTCGTTCTTCAAATATTCAATAATTCATTACCTGCTGTGAAACAGACAGGGTCAATTCACACATGCAATACTCTTGACTTCTGTCGCATTGCCTTAGTGGAAACGAGAAAGATTTCCGAATTTAAAAAAAAAAAAAAAAAAAAAGTCTTCACAAGCACGCAATCTCTATTAGATCAGTGAGATGTCAAGATCTGTATCTGCTCTTTACTGTTGCTGTTTAGACTGGGAGGTAATTTAATCTCATCCTTTGACATTGTTGTCTTTTACGGGGAGAGCATTCCGTCGCTTAATGACACCCAGAGCAGCCGACCTCGGGTTGGTGCAACTGTCTGATGGAGGAAAACCAGACCATGATATCAGCGCTGTTATTGAAGATGGCTACTGTTAAATGTCATGGTGGGGCTGATAGGATCTGATCTGTGGATAGGGGGAAGAGGAAGAGAGATTCTTTCATCTCCTTGCATCTGCTATCATCCTCAAAGCAGTGGGGCTGAGGGAAGGGTGGGGGGGACACCTGTGTGTGTGGTGCACTTTCTGCATCCTTTAGGTCCAAACATGAGGGTGAGCGAAGGACAGGTGTGTGTGTTATTGTGTGTGTGTGTGTTCAGGTGAAATAAAAGCAACCAATCACAATTACAGAACGACAAAGTTCACAAGCAGGAGTGACCTCTTGCGTCACTTACACTGGATACGTTTATGATGTGTCTCTGGCTTCCTGCCCTACACATTGTTAACCGTTATCGCAACTCAAAACTCGAAGCATGAGCTCTCACCCACTTTCTTATAGTCTGATCATAGAACACGAAAATGAAAGATAATCTAAACGGATGAGCAAATAAGCATCACAGCTGCACGAAGAGGATTAAAACCCTCGGAGGTATTGTAAGCCATGGTCGGAACCCACACGTGCAGGAATGGGAGATGTTTTAAGAGACTCGACCTTCCTGTCGCCCCTTACTCATGTGTATTAACCAGAACTCCGAGGAAGCACGACTTCCCAATATGCCTCATTCATAGGCCGCGTGGGAGTCCGAACAAATCTAGGATGGGTAACCTCTGTCCAAACAGCCTTACATCAGCTATGGCTTGATCTTTACTCCTGCATCCATCCGGCTTCCCTTTTCCTCTTCCTGGCGCCCTGGTGTTGTGACTCGCGACAAATCCTCCAATTTGCTCAGCTGTGTGAAGAGCCAAGAGGACATCAATATCATGCCATTTCCAACTGATCAGGCCCTGATCTCGGGTTTCTCAGGGGCTGGTGACGAGTGCGGAAGGGAACAGTTTCACACTCGCGCTGCTACACACCAATCCTATCCTGCTTATCGATCCAGGCCTGGCTGGTATTTAACACTTATCTACCAGTGAGCGTCTAGTCGGGTGTGTGCATATGAAGTGATCTTAATTAACTTCAATTATGAGTCACGGTTTAAAGGGTACCTCTGTTGCAATCTAGGAATTATCAGGATAATATGGATGAGAGCCGACTGATATACTAAAACGTAGGCGATTCCACCCTTAATCAATGTGAGGAGAGAAGGGGATGCTGTCTCAGCAGGAAGGAGATCTCACCATCGATTAGTCGAACTTCCTAAGTTAGCTCTCACGGCTTGGTGACAGGTGCAGTAGAAAGGCCTAACACACACACACTTAAACACAAACGTACTCTCTTCATTTGATTAAATCAAAACCACCCATATGATCCTCTTGACTCTTGACAGCATCATGATCCTCCGAGTTCAGTTTCAGTTAAAAGATGCCGCACATCTCAAAGTTCTCCGGTCACGCCTGTCCTTTAAAACACCACGGTGGATCCCTTAAAACCTGATCCTGCCTGATTTTCAGGGCCTGCCTGATCGATTTCCCTGGGTGAAAATAAGAGGATACGAAAGCATGTTAGACTCTCTGGAATCAGATCCAATCCATTAGAGGGATCAATACGCTGAAGGCAAAAGGGAGAAAAAAGAGCCCTGAGTGTTGACAAAACCAAATAAATATAGATGTGCGAGAGAGCAAAAATTAGATTACTGTCAAAGAATCTAAGCACAACACTTTTAACCCCTAACCTAACAATCTGTGTTTACACCACAGTGCAAGGGCACGGGAGGGCACGCGGTAACACACGCAAACACGCAGGCAGCATGCGGCCTCACACAGCGGGAACAGGCTTCGATAAGCGGAACCACACAGGGGTGCTCGCCTTTCACTGCTCGATGGGAAATAAATTAATTTGTGCTATTTCTCCGCTTTTAAAGTCGGTTAAATGTATTATTCCGTGTACTGTATAATTGCAAATCCAATCCTTCTTAATGCAATTTAAAATCCAACATCCTAACATGTTTTCTCCTTTTCTTTTCTTTTCTTTTTTCCATGCTTGCTCCTCGTCCTCCCATCCTGCCGTTCTGCTTTCAGGTAAGTAATATCTTTTACATGTTTTTTTTACAAGTATAAGCTTAAACGTCTTTTAGTTCAGATACTGACTGTAAAGCAGTACCCCAGCCCCAGCCAGCCTTTTTCATAAATATGAGGAGATTAATCAAACACAGCAGGTTCATTATTTCGCCGGTTGTTTCCGTGTCCAAACCACATGCCTTCACTGACATTCCACCAGCTCCACGTGCTTGCTGAAGCAGATCTGCCGATTATTACCGCGCCGGCGACAGCCGCGCATAGCTACACCATGTAACATTTTTAAAGTGTTAGCAGTGGCAGAGAAAGCGACCTGTTGGAATGCAGACACTCTACCCGCACCCCACAACTCCCATAATCCCTCTCATAATAGAGTGGCAGCAATGCCCAAGGTCTGCTTTCCAGATGGAGCCCCTGTATGGTAAAGAACTGGCACTAACCATGCCCAAACCCCCACCACTCTTACACTCCCAGACACATCCGCCCACAGATGGGGCGCACACTCTCCCATACACACACACACACACAGACATGCTCAGTATACACAGCCTGCACCTCAGCCCCTATTTATATTAAATGTTTGTGGTTACAATATCTTTAGTTAAGATCAGGAATCCTGGCCAGTTTGCCAAAATGCATGAAACAAGTTTTCTCTCATCCCGCCACCTAATGCTTTCTTTGCCCTTCACCTTCTAGCCAGGGAGAAGCTTCTCCACGCTGTCTCTTTTCCTCCTCCTCCTCCTCCTCCTCCTCCTTCCCGGCTCTTTCTGGCTCTCCCCCTGATGCGGAGGAGGCCGAGGTGCCACTCAGGTGATTCCCATTGATTTCCGCTCCACGATCGTGTCCTCTCCAGGTGTAAATGTGGCGGGTCTAGTCGATGGCACTTGACTGATCAGACATCTTTGGCAGCAGGGCCACTCAATAGCCCTCTCTACAGAGGAAAGCTGGAGATCTATGGTTGTCAAAGACTGAAAGATTACAAAGAGGATTTTACTTTAAACGGTAGTTAGATAAAAGAAAAATCATTTACATTTGAAGAACATAACAATTCCAGGAAATGTCACATGACGCACAGTATTGTACCGTCCAACTGTAGGAAAAGAAGTACGCTTGTAAGCACACACACACATGCGTGGACTTGGCTACGGTCTCCGGCATCACGTGGTGTGTTCCGGCTGTACTTGTGTCGTCTTTTAACTGCTAATTGGCGTAAGCAGAACTCATGAGACTGGAAAAAGGTGGAAGGCTATTCAGCTCATTGAGCCAAATAATAGTTCTCAGTGTTTTAGGAGCAATATTATTACCGTGTAACGAATGGCCTGATTACTTTATTAGCCTCTTCAAATCATCCTGCTATCGCTTACCAAAGCGACCTAAGAGACCCTACCCTCAGCGTCACCCCTCTGTGGTGCACCCTATGAAGAAATCAAATTATGGGCGCTGCATGTTTAAATCATGGACCCTGTACCCTGAGTGACATAAAAAATGACTACGGGGGGGTTACGCAGAGTTCAGGTCGGATAATGAAACGGCCATGGAGGTAATAGAGAGAGAAGAGGTGTTCTGAATGTGGGGGGAAGGCAGCGGGAGGGGTTAATAAAAGGGGTTCATTTAGAGGGTATCTCTTTACTCTGACCCGCTTCATAGCTCGTCTCTTCCTAAGTCCTACTTTCCTCAATGATGGACTGCGCCGATGAATTGAAAGTGTACTTTTTATTTAAGTCATCATTGTTAGGTTAGGGCAAGCACTGAGCTAGATCCCATAAATTCAGCGCTATTTACCAGCTGTTCGGTGTCTGTGAAGCAAAAAAAAAACAGAAAAGAAAGGGACTCTTCCTTCTTCTGTTCTCCTAATCCATGTTGTTAGCAACGTAATACTTGTAATTTGACAGCTTCATCCTGCTTACTCCTGTTGGCATAGTTAGCTGCGGCTGACTGAGATTAAGCTAACTCTGATCAGATGGTGCGTTTCCGAAGAGACTAATTCAAGTGTCAGTTTCAGTCATAACAGGCGTGCCTGAGTTTGGCTTTTGGAGACAGTTAATTCACTCTGAATTCCTGCCACGGGAAAGCGCAGATGGTGCCGGAGGTTTCGCAGGTGCCCTTCCCCATCCGACACCTGTCAAATGTTTACGGCTCAATCCAGCATGTTCGCAGCAAGCCTCCTTCTCATTACTAAATACCTCTGGTCTCAGTTGTCGGCGACTACAGACAGCAAGGACGTATCACCTTTGACCTTAAATCTGTCACCCTACTACCTGTTTGCATTAACCCCTTGGTCTGGCCAAAAGGAAGGTCAAAGCCGCAGGGGCAGAGTTAGTTTCTTAAAATTAATAAGGCAGAAAGCCTAAATAACTCGTCTATATTTATTAATATTCCTATCAATTATCCATCTATCCTCAACTATGCCATTTGGTAGTATTTGGTTATTTGGGCAAAAATGGGCATTTTTACTAACTAACTCACTGTTTAAAGATCTTCTGTCGTCTCTTTCACTTGGTCCTTTTGACTTTCAGCCTCACGGTCTTCAAACACAAAACCCGGGCTTTAAATTCCTCCATCCTTTGTGACCAAGTGAGGAATAAAAAGCCTATTACAGGATGCTTCCAGCAAGCTGATGTTGACGGTCTTTTTACGAAGAATGCCTCACTGATGTCTTCATTTAGAGACCATCCCTGTGGCGTAGCTCTACTGGGGAGTCGGCAGCCCAAGCAGCAGCCGGGTGATTAGTAGTAAAATTTTAATGGGGATCCATACATATGTCTAGCTGTCATTTTTATGAGGACGTTTATACAGCAGCCTCCGTCATCATCGGACCCAGTCGGCCAAGACCCCTGAGCGAGTCTGAGCACCGAGCACGCATCCGACTGACACACACATCTTACGGCCTGTCCTGGAGGGAGTAGAAAAGGGTGGAAGGGAGGGTAGGGGAGGGGAAGGGGGTGCTTTATGGCGTTAAAGAGCAGCCCTAGCTTTTAGAGTAATGGGATAGCAGGGATTTGGGTGCAGTTGCAAACCGGTCTGATATGATATTTATTGGCCCTGGTCCACTGGGAACACTGAGCTTAATGTGGCTCCCATAAGAGGGGTCCAAGGTTCCCTCCTCAGAAGTATTTACAGTAGGTCCCCAAGCCATTGCAATTAATCCACTTAATCATGTAACCAACCCTTGGCTTTGTTGGCATGTGCCATTATGGATTGCATTGATGTGAGATGACTCACGTTGATCGACTGATATCTATTCAAACATGCAATACCGAAGACGTTTGACATCCTAGAAGCACGAATGTTAGTCATTGTACTGTATGATAACAATTACATCTCCAGGGCTAAGTGGACTTGGATCTGAGGTTATTGTATTTTGTGTTTACAAATGTCTTCCCTACTGATTGGAGATGGGGTGGGGTGGCCACAAGTCCGCAAAACAATAAAGACTTGCAGCTCATGCCTTGTCTGGCCTGTTTGGATGCTATTAGAGCTCAAGTGAAGGGTCTCGCATCGCATCCCCATATAGAGTAAATAAATACAGTCAGGGGGTCAGAAAGGCAAAGGGCTTGGAAAGGTGAGGCTGCTAGGGGAATCGATACATAGGCAGGCTGAGAGGGTGAACATTTCTCTCCACTAACAAGTGCACTAACGTAGTTAGAGGCTGGTCACACCTGCGCCGGGCTGAGGAGTTGACTAATGTTGTATAACGAGAGAGGACGAGACCGAGGAGAGTCCTTTATCCGAACCAGATAAGCAGACCTACCCATTACAAGGCTTCCATTTTGGCCCCTAACTCAATTAACACCACTGAGTGAGGGGTTAAGACAAGGTTGTCGCTGGTGTAGCTACAGCCCGCGGCCCGGCATCGAGGGAGGAAAATCGGCCTGGAATTGAATCACGCGAGGGGACAGAGGTGATGGTTCCCTGAGGAGAGCTGAGTACAGGGAACTAGAGGAAGGCAGAGTAGGTCACGGGCTGAAACACACTTGCTGGACCTTCATCAGAACACAGCCCACATTAATACACATGGCCTCATCATAATTTAGTGAGCACACTTACATCCCCATTCATCATCTAGCACAAGCCTCAGCTGGAATCAGAAGCATCCTGTACAGTGAGTGTGTCAGTAGTAAGCATATATACAGTAAGTCAAGCCGACCGGACGTTCAGTTTTACTTGAATGATTTGAAACGTTCAGAAATATAGTTTTCATATCCCAGATAAAGCCACAACAGGGAGCTGCAGTTGGGAAGGTGATGGATATAATAATTGTCATGATTAGCGTTTCCTTCAACTGGATTACAGTAAAAACGTCATCGTAGATGATTAGATGGTGCATTCAATACAACCCCCTGCTATTACCCAATAATTCTTATCACCACATTTCTCGAGCAGAGTCTTCACCGCGATAAGTGAACATTGGTCTGCTTTATGGCTGATAATCTCAGACAGCCAGATATGATCAGAGGCTTTGGGGGCCACTGACCACTTAAACCAGGCAAGGCCCTTTCAGCAGCGTAATAACCAGCAATCGCGCAGCTCGCATCTATCAGCGCGCATATCGACCTGGCAAGGCTCGGCCACAGATGCTGGGCCTATTAGCCCCCTTTTGTTTGTTTTGAATGAGAATAGAAAAGGAATTGGCTCATTTTTGATCTTATTGTCGGTAACTCGACCTCCCTGGTGGCCGAGACCAAAACCAATTCTAATCTGGTTAGAGGGGCATAGCTAGCTTTTCTAATGCTTTTTAAGAGACAAAAATATGGTGACAGATAATAACATAAATGGGGAAAGCTTTTGAGCCTGCCAACCGCAGCTATAGATTCCCCCCTCCGTACCTCTGTGGCTCCAGCCAGGGCATTAGCGCGACTAGGATTGGTTCGGAATTTATGGCAGACGTAAGTGTGTTTGATTGATAGGACTTTTTAAGAGCAGGCTACATGGCCATTTATTTAATTTCTAAAGAGCAAATGAGTAGATCCGGAAACCTGCTGCGCACAGCTGTGGACTTGGTTGCGGAAAACCGACAGCTCGTCTTCCCTCCCGGAATGGACAGAAAGACAAATAAGCAGTAAACACAACTTTCTCCTATTCCCTAGCGTGGGGCTTTTTGTTGGCAATGCTGGCAGGTGATTTGATTCAAAATGATATTTTTAAAGCCAGTGATCAATTGTCTGTTCTGGACCGTTTACCACGGATATTTGTTTTTTGTACAGGAGTGTGTGTTTGTGTGATGTGTGTAGGGCCAGTACACAAGTGTACTCCAGCCTGTGGCTAGAAGAGAAACCCAATCTGCTTATGGCTACATCCTGTGTCCTTCATAACCCCTGTGAAGCGAGGTGCTCTGACCTCTGTAATACCACTGGACTCCAATGACAGCTGTGTGTGTGTGTGTGCACGTGTGTGTGTGTGTGCATTCCAATATTGTGCCCCAAATATGCAGCTGTATTTATTGCTTCGCAATGTAGGAAATGTATTATTTCACCTTCAATTTGGCTCACTCAGTCACACATTAGCACAAAAACACACAGACCCACACACACACACACAAACAGTGTTTGATAAGTACCTATGAATAATAGCCTCACTCTGGCAGGCAGCTGCTGGCTCTTGTTTACATGCTAAGTGATTACCCTAATTTTGCGAGCAGTCTGATAAATAGTCTGCTCCTGTGACAGCCTCCATGAGAGCCCTGGCGATAATACCGTTTTGATTATTCAATAAATAACCCATAATTCGACATTGATTGGGCTGTGAATGTGATGTTGGGGGGGGGGGGGGTGTTTTATTGACCCTTGTGGTCAGTTCAGCTCTATACTGACCACTGGTCACTAAGGTCAGAGCTCTCCACGCGATGTCCACTCTTGCCCCTGCTGATCAGATTTGTAAAGGATGCTCCCATTCGGTCTTTCTTTTATTGGCCCCCTAACCTCACCCCCGCCACCTCCAGCCCAATGACCACTACTTAATAACTTTTAAAATTATCCCATGGCTAGTGATGAGCATATTAGGGTGGCAGGCTTAGCATGAGGTGTATTGAAATCAATGCAAACGGCTTTGTCGGCCTCTTGAATAATGGTTCGTTTTTGGAAGCCGCGCTCATTGAGGCCGGGCCCTGATCCACTTAGCGTGGTCAGTCCTGTTCCAGTTGTGTATCATTTTTCCCCCGCATAGCCATCGGTGGCCACTGATGCAGTTATTGGAGTCTTCCTGCTCTAGTTATTGGACTATTGATCCTTGAATGTTTTGCCTTCTGTCCATTTGCTTTTCATTTATATGCAGATGCTCTTGCTCTTGCGGGGAAGCTTTGAGTCCTCCCTTTCCCAGCTGTCTGTCAAACTCTGACTCCTCCTCCTTTGTGACATCACTCATGCATGATGGGTCTGTCTGCCATGCGAAAACGACAGACTCGTCCTTGGCTTCTTTATTTCAGCAAGCTTGCAAAAGGCTTTTCCCCCAGCAGATACATTGCTGCGCTGGCTTTCGCCTATTAAATACCTAGCCTCAATTGCCCATTATTTCCCCCAATAAAACTGCTGCAGACTGTGCGATTTCTGTTCCCCCTGCCGCTCCCCTCCTCGTCTTTTGTTTCGGAAAACATGCTTCAGATGCGACTAAAAAAGGGGGCCTTAATGAAGTGAACCGTTTGATGTTTCGAAATAAGAAGCAGACCCGGGGCCTCCATGCTCGGCTCGGCAAACGCGGCGGTTGATCATAGGTGCGGAAAGCCAATCTTTTAAAAAAGGATGAAAAGGGGGAAAAAAATGTTGCTTGTTCTGCCAACAGGACCTAGTTGCCCTAACACCACCACCACCACCACCACCACCACTACCACCCCTCCGCCCTTACCCTGGGCTATTGGCAGCACTCGTATTATTTAATTACTGAGAGCTACAGGAAACACTGGATCACTTTGTAAGTTCCATGCCCCAATAAATAAGATTATATGGACAGAAAAGAAGTAAACCTGTGCGAGAGATCTGCTAACTGGTCGGACTGATAGGTGTGAACCTGAAGGTATAGCTTGCATGGAGCTGTAATTCACAGGCTTATATTAACCTGCACAGGTGTAGCACATGGAACGTAAAAGCAATAGACACATTCTGCTGCTCTCTGCTAAAGAGAAGAAAAACTAAAGTGATAGATGAAGAGATGGAGAGGGAGAGAGTGCAAACATACTGTAGCTTGAGATCAAAATGATGATTTAAAACCGTGGTCATTATGCCTCCCATTTGTGTGTCAGGAGAAAATCATTCCATTCATAATTCATTCCCTCAATTACTATTAATAAAGCGGTATTTCAGCGAGGGAGAATGGCAGAGGACAATTACATGTAACATGGCATTAGCGCTTCTATTTGAACACTGCCAACCCCAATTCCTCACCCGAGCAATAAGAAGGGATGATCCCGCTGGACTTTTTCATGAAATTATTGTATGGATATGATATTCTAATTTATTAGCCCCGGTGTAATGTATTCGCTCGGTTAATTGAGCACATTGGAGAGTGAAGACCAAGGGACGGAAAAAACGGAGGGCGGGCTGACACTATTTAGAGTGCGAGTTATGAACGAGAGGCTGGATGGGAGTTTATGGGGATGAGAATATGTGTGGGAGTAATAATTGCTTATCATGATGGGCTCCTTCATAAGTCATAAGTCGAGAGAGAAAGAGTGAGAGAGAGAGAGAGAGAGAGAGAGAGAGGGGCAGGCTATATTTCACAGTACTCACTTTCCAGCTCCTGAATTGCGAACAGACTGGCACACTTGTAGATCACACACACACCCACACACACACACACACACACACACACACCTGGCTGCTCTGCCTGCACCTGGGCGTTCAGTCCCACCTCAGGGAGCCACATCATTACAATAACGCCGGGTCTTCTGTAAGGCTGCCAGTCTAGTGAGGACGGAGAGGCATACGTCTTCCACAACGAGTGATAATTGATTAAAGAAATAGGGAGATTGTAAAGAGCTTGTAAAAGCGCGCAGCATTTCAGCCACCGCTGAGATTAGCAGGTATGGCGCCACGTGCCTTTTCCCAAGGCTACAACTCTAATAGGTGGTTTGCTCCGGCTTCTCCTTTTTCTAAGGAAATGTTTAACAGCCTCTTTGTGTAAAAAGATGGGGGGAGAAAAAACGTAGGTGATGCTCATAAAAGCCTCCAGATTGACAGCTTTGTATACTACATCAACAACAACACACACACACAAAAAAAAAAAAAAAACGGTTTAAGGATCTTAATCTGTTGCAGCTCAGGCTTCCATTTCCATGCCAGCCATCCTCTCCTAGTTTACACGCTCTCTCAGCTCTCACTGAGATTACTGGCCATGATGTAACCGCTGCGTTTCAATTATCACAAAAACAGTTTACACACGCACAGTAAACTTTCGCCTATATCTGAGCACCCAATTTTGATCAGTCATCCAGGCACTGCCTTCTCTCTCGCGCTCTCTCTCTCTCCTTGTTCAGGCTTGCCAAGAAGAGGCTTATAAAAGCAGACTTCAATGAATGAAGCCACAGTGGGGAGGCTTCGTGCAGCACCCGCATATCTGGTTCGTTTTTAACAAAATGACTAAATTCCTGCCTTTGGAAAGCGCCGTGGAACATGCTGGAGTACTATTAAAATTTGGGTGGGTTTAAGGAGGGGGAGTCAGGTATGCCTACGCAACTATGCATACACAGAAACAGCAACACAGCCTTGTAGGTTCTAATGGATGCACACACTTTTCTCTCGTCAATCAAGATTCCTATTCTGCAATATTGTAAAGACACACCTTCAAACTTTCCAACCTATAAAATTCCCTAATTCATCCTAATTCAATAATGATCAGCTAGAGCGTGTCGCAGCCAGGTTATTACCGTCATCGCCGTAACGTTAGAAAGTGACGCACATCTCACCCCTTTAATGTGTGTGAGTCAGAACCGAGGGTCCAGAAAAGTCCTGGCATGGAAACGTCCATCTGACACATACCAGGCCAAAGTTCTCCCGCCGTCTCATTCGGCAAGCGCTTTGAGTCGCATGCAATATTTTTAAGTGCCGCTTTACAAGACTCCTTGTATTGGCAGAGATGGGTGAGGCATGAGGGATACGATCTCATAACAATGAAAAGAACAGAAGAAGAAAGAATGGACTCTCTCCAGAATGGACCTGAAATGTCAATGTAGTGGAATGTAGGTGTATTTTCCAACACGGCACGGTTAATTTGTACATGTGTAAGTGCAGACCATTCATCCTCCACAGACAGGTTTCATGGGGGTTTGGCTGCTTTGACCGTGATATAAAGCTGTCATAATTTATTTGAAATACTAAAGGAGAAGACCAACATTAATCACTCTTTCTTGTTTATTAAAGCAATAAAGATTTCACGAAGTGCTTTATCACCTTGTGCCAGATTGAGAAAAGACGGGCCTTTTGTATGGATCTCACAAAGACGAGAGGCCATTACACCATCTTAGATCTAGAGCGAGAGAGAGCGAGAGAGAGAGAGAGAGAGAGCAGGACAGGACGGCTCACTCAGACAGAATCTTTATTGTGTTGTCAGGATGTATGACATCATGCTGACCTCTCACCTTGGGTGCCGCATAGTGCTGATTGGACAAGTTCCCCTCTATTGACTGCTCATGAACTGCTGATGTAAGTGAGCATTACACCTGAGCTGACACACATACACTACTGCTACTTTCAGATCAGCTGAACACGTGTCATGCCATACTTCTACACTACATCTGCCCTTCAGCTTCTGGCGATGAACCATCATAAGCCTGATCATACCCTCGCTCTGTGTGCTCCCTTATCTCCAGACAACAGCTCCATCAGGTGATCAATAATGTGATTAGGAATTAGGTGATCAGCGCCATCTCTTGTGTTGTCGGTTTATGTAAATATGGCCACCGGGATCGCTGGAGTCAAGGACACGCAGGAGCTCTGGAAGGAAGAGTACCTTTGACTTTGACGAGGGTTCTGAGTGCCTTCGCAGAGAAGATTTCAGTGTGTGAAGATTATAGTCCGCGTGAATGAGACACCAAGAGAAACTGGAAATGTCCAGCTTTCATTACTACAACGTGTTTCCTTAGCCTTTATGCTCAGGCCAGTCGTAAATTTCCCCTTGAACCGCAGTTTGGCTTTGAATAATATAATCTTAATTATTATTTTTGGCCTGTATAACATAATTCTTGGGCGTAATGATTTTTTATGCTCTTGACATATTGTTTGGAGGGTGACATAAAACTCTGATGACATGTGACATTTGGAAAAGGTCACCCCGCCCATCTTGGATCATGTCTGTCTTCATAACGCTGGCACTTGTCATATTGAAACTGGCATTGGCAATCTATGTCTCGCACTGGGATCCCTTCCTTGCTCTTTAATTTTTTTTTCTTTTTTGTGCTGTCGCAGGCCACTCTTGTTTCAAGGATTGTTTTTTTGTTTTTTTTTACATAGCAGGAGAGAGGAAAAAGAAAATTGTCACTGTAGGGGGAAAATGAGCCAGATCACTCCGCCCTTGGGGGTCCTATGAGGCCTAGGTAGGCGTGCGTGATCCGCAGAATGACAGACCGAGGCTCATACTAATGTGATAAATACGTCAGGAATGACTTTGGGGGTGCTCAAGACTAGTGTAAGGTGCGCTCCATGGAATGACAGAAACATGGGGGATTTGACAAGGCCTGATCTGCTGGAATTAAATGAAATTGCGTGATTTTTTTTTTGTTCTTTGGGCAGCTGGTGAGAGGCTGTCAGCACGATTCCTCTCAATCTGAGCTGAGAGGCGTTTATGAAAATGTAAAAGGAATGACGGAGGCATTCAGGTGCTCTAACATATCCACTTGTTAACCGTGTTGATAGCTTGTGTGTTTAAAAAGAAAATACAGCAGAAATACCTTTTTGGGGGAAATAAGACGGACAAAAAAAAAAAAAGATTTTTAAATAGAGAGGATAAAGTCTGGGGTTCTTTTTTTTTTTTTTTTTTGGCTTTGCTCTTGTCAGTTTGGAATTTTCCATTTTTCAATTTAGTCTTCTTACTCGTAATTCACACTCCAGCGTCATTCTTCAGCAATTCCACATTCCACAAACACGAAAAAGGATAGCCAGAGCCTCAGCTGATCTCTAATCCTGTTCAGTTCAGGGAAATTACATCACCACAGACAGGATGTGTCCACATTTATACACCATTACTACATATTTCGACAAAAAAAAGAGATCAGTCGCAGGTGTAAATCTAGATCTGTCTCCTTTGTCCGTTTATTGTTGAGATAAGAAATTCTAAGTATGCAAAGCTCGGTGGTTAAGACATTAGACTAGTGATGGGAAGATTCCAGGTTCAAACCCAACCACCACCACCAAGTAGCCACTGCTGGGCCCTTGAGAAAGGCCCTTAACCCTGGTTCAGACGTATAATGAGATAGCGACGTAAGTCCCACAGGATAAGGGCGTCTGCCAAATGCCGTAAACAGGAATCTAATGACGATGAAATTTTTTTAGAAATACTCGTCTGATCTGGACATTACAGGATGTAACTGGTGGAATGCCTGTGTGAATTTAAACACGGCCCTTTTTTGCTGTGACAGCTTAAATGGTGATGGTCATATTATAAAAAGTGGACGGGGAGATAAAACCCTGCTTTATAGGGATCACTATGATAGAAGCAAAATGCTGTGTGTGTGAGTGTGTGTGTGTATGTGAGTGAACCTCTGAAGCACTGCTGAATGCAGTGTGTGTGTGTGAGTGCACAAGCAGTGAGAGTGTGTGGGCTAATGAAGAACAGCTGCTGACTAATGAATCAGGATGAGTTTAATGATGGCTGCTTAAAGCTAATGCTCCATCTGAGGAAGCTCTCGCAGCAGTCTCGCCCCAGACTGACATATTTCTGCGGTATCTGTCTTCCGCACCCGTTCGGTTATCTAATCCTGCTTGCTGGGACAGCTGCCGATCTCGAAGGCACATCTCGGCGTTCACGTAACGCGCGTGGTGTCCTAACCTCAGTTTCCTGTGAAGGCTTGCCGTACTGTTCCCCCAGGTCACTGGAGGACGACTGGCCGTTACTCTGAGGAAGAGGCCCGCCACGGTGTGGTTAGCTAACGGCCTTAACACGGGACACACGCGGCCCTGCTCCATCCTGTTACACAACTCCCACCTGTCTATATCGCAGTACTTCCCACAGCTTCACAACAGCTTTTTAATGTAATTCGCTGTCACGAGTCTGATGTCTCACTCACATTATATCATACATAGTCTTCATCTTTGTTCACGCTCTCAAGGCTTAAGACTCATTCTCACCGCAGCATTCTGGTGCTGAAACCAAACCAAGCCAATTTGGCCGGTCCATGTCCATTTTTTTTTCTTTTCTTCAGAACTGTCTCACTCGGGGACCAGCATCGCACATTTCTAGCATCATGCATTTATGTCAGCGCGAAAACATAGTCTTTTAGACAGACGGACAGACAGGCATGCAGACATGCAGATTTGCCCTTCTATCCTGGCCTTTCAAATATACTTGAGTTACATGTGACAGTTGCTGGAAAGCCTGAGCCTGCTCTGATTTTATGCGTTCTAATATTTCCCTGGCCTTTTCCCCCATTATCCCTGACCTTCAGTGGCGCAGCATGCCAGTTGTTGACGCACATGTCAGGGAGCATTGTGGAGAAATGTCATCAGGAAAATGTCCCATCGACTGCTGAAACTGCACACATGCCACACACCTCCTCTTATAAAAAAAAACAAAACAAAAAAAAAAACTAAAGAAAAAGAGAAAGCCTTTGGCGTAGAGATTTAACTGAATAGTGTTAATTAAGTCTTCTTTTAGATCTCATTTAGAGTGAGTCTTTACTTCTAGACTTGCTTATTAAAGGTGTAGAACCAGATTTGTTTTTGTTTTTTTAACTTATATTAGCCAAATTTGCCGTAATTGATTAAATTTTCAAATTACAGCACAAATATGGGTCTCTCCGCATCGAAACTCATACATTCCTCTTAAAACGCGGTACGATTTCTAGACAGCGGCGGCGGCGTTGGCGGCGTTGGCGGCGCCTGCTGGAGCTGTTAACGTGGCGTGATTGAAGGCTTAACGGAGTTTAGGCCAACAAGTGTCTCTCTGTCAACACGTTGAGCACTTGAGCCTGCATTAGTCTCTGTCTGTAAATAAACACATATACAGATTTCCGCTTCAGGCCTGTCTGACTCTCCGTTCTCCATTTCTGTACGTCAGGGCTATGAAACTCTCCGGTGAAATGTAATCATGTTCTTTCGCTGGTTTCATGAGTTCCTTGACATTCGAGGAGTTTGTGTAAAATTGGAATTAAAAGAGCAAAGCTGCATGCATCGTCGTTAAAAACACACGTTATAAGTTCACATGCTAGCTGTGAGGACATGAAACGACATTGTCGAAGACTTTTTTATTTCTTTCCGTCTTTGGGGGGGGGGGGGGGGGGGGGGGGGGGGGGGGGGGGGGGGGGGGGGGGGGGGGGGGGGGGGGGGGGGGGGG
>JAQQZT010000001.1:25879319-25917794 GCA_030068275.1 Clarias platycephalus
GTAGGTCAATTTCTCCCCCCCCCCCCCCCCCACCTCCTCCTCCTGCTCCCTCTCGGCCTACACCGGAGCTGCGAGAAGACAGATCGCTTTTACCCTGCGTGACACTTCAGCCTGACTTTGAGCCTTAATCTCGGGGACAGAGACAAAGCGAGCTCTCCCACCGGAGTGGACGCAACTCCATAATTCCGACCGAGCGTGATGGCAAACTGCGTGTTAAACAGGACTCTGAAAAAGAAAAGAAATCAATGTAGGTTTATGCAAAGTGCAGATTTGCATTAAAAACGGAGAGAAGTGAAGCCAGAAGTGACTGCGGCTAATCGCGGATTGTTATGCCACTACAGCTTTCGATTTATTAGAAAGAAATAAGAACTTGCCTATGTTACATCCCTCCATGCCTCAAAATAGGCAGATTGATCCAGGTTTATTGGTGCAAATGATGCAGTAGTGTCTGAGCTGGGTTTTCTTCTTATTATTATTCTTATTATTACTATTATTATTATTTTAATCAGATTTCTAAAAAAGAAATGTGCTAATTTATTTAAAATCAAGACGAATAATCATGGGCCTTTTGATTAATATAAAAAGCATGAAAATATTCATCTAGTATTTTGGATAAACAGAAATGATTTTTAGTCTTAGGCAACATATTATATGCTGTACCAATTTTGTAATATATGTTTATTGTGTCTGCATAATTATGTACAAAATCATTCAGTATTTCCATATATAACTTATGGAAGAACTCATATTCTCCAGCAAGCTCAGTAAAACCTAACAACTACTTTACTTATAGTGTAAAAGTCTTATAGTGTAAAAGTGTAAAAATTATAGTGTAAAAGTCTTGGGCACATACAAAAATATGGCATAAGCAAAATATGCTTTTGAAAACATTTCTGCTTAAAATAAATTTCTATAAAGAGCAATAAAGAGTAATAAAATAAACAGTTAATATTTGGAGTAAAAACTCGTTGCTTAAAATCAGGAGTTTTAGACACAGATTTGTGCAGTTTTATAAGTAAAACTGCTGTTAGGTTTTACTGAGCTTGCTGGAGAATACGAGTTCTTCTGGTAACTTTGTCACGCTCGCTCCTTTCTATTTTTATGCAAATCCCAGGAGCGTACACTAGGTTTCTTGTTTCCAGCTGAAAACTGGTCTGTCTTGTACTATATATTTTTTCCTTTACGGCCATGCATATATTCTCCTGTAATGTTATTTATTTATTAATGATTAAGTTATATATGTACATAATTATGCAGACATGATAAACATATATAACAAAATTGGTCCAGCATATAATATGGTGCCTAAGACTTTTGCACAGTACTGTATAAATGCTCTTCCGTGAATATAACACAAAGTGTATCTATCGATGTAATCTATTAATACAGAACTGTTTTTTAAGATAAATGTACTCCAAGCAGCAAAACCACAGGTTAAAAGAAGGTTATCATTGAGACGATGCGCCTCTTCTGGAATGGACAGTCAGTCCAGAATCCCAGAGGACCTCTGGGTTCACACCTGCATCACAGGACTTGTCTCGGGAGGTCAACCGTTACACAGGCTCTCATATTCCCCACGTACACGTATGTCACTGAACACTGCGCGTGAGGCCAGAAGCCAGACCATTTGGCTGTGCTAGATATGATTGATCACCATCCGCAACAGCACTTTCTCTTGTAACTTTCAAATGATTAAGCCTTTAGAGTGTCCCTGTGGGTTTTTATGGCTCGCCGCTGGAGCAGAATGTGTTCGGCATTATAGTTGTTCATTTAGTCATCGGCACTGTGTGACCAACTGAGACGACAGACCGGAATTAGCAGAGCGAAAGATTAGCGTCTCCATAAAGTGGTTCCGAAGAGACAGTGCGAGCGATGCGAGAAGACAGGTCCTTTGTGAATACATTTGCTAGCCATGTGTGTGTGTGTGTGTGTGTGTGTGTAGTGTTAACCCAGGCACGGGCAGGGGCCCCTGTCGGTGATGACAGCTCCGAGCTGCTCTGTTTAGACGGACCTGCAGCTCTCGCCTCTACACCGCCGTCTGAATTCAATTAACTCCACTGGCTGCTGTTCTGTTGCCATTAGTGCTAATTAGTTAAAACATCAGAGTATAAACAGCAAATTGGCTCTGGTAATTAATTCCCACTCTCCAGCATATGAGATCGAGGAGAGAGTAAAGGAGAGAGGGGGCTGTGGCATGGAGAGAGCGAGAGCGAGAGAGAGTGATGGGGCTGTGCCTTTGCAAAAAGGAACCTTACAGAGGTTATCTGTGGCTTTGTGCTATCAATTATGGTTAGGCGTTATTTGGGAAACAGTGTTTATGTATGTCAGAGAAAGAGATCCCACTAATGGACAGACAGAAGCCAGTAGCACTTAGGATCGGTTACAGGCTGGAACAAACTGCACTCGGAAACTTAATTGACATTAGCTGCAGATTTGGTTTCTTCGCTCTTTTCGTCATAAATCTCCACGTTTCTGGTGCGATTAAAGTATCCGAGCTCGAGAGTCCAGTAAAGCATGATTAGATGGGTGGGAGGGATGACATTATTCTCTAACCATGTCAGTGCATCCTATCCAAAATGTCAGTTAGCCCTCATGGTTTATCTGCTGTAGAGCGTTCAGAAATTCCCGCATGTAACACCTTTACTCGGGTCATTACACTAAGTTTCCCGTTACAGATTTAACTGTCATCCCTGAGGTTTAACGCTGTAAAGGGTTGCCGTAAACACACCTGCATGCCGGTCAGGTTTTAAAATTTCGGGAGTTATGGGTTTGGATATTCCTAACCATAATGTTAGAGATCCAACAATGAGGTGAGACCTTGTTGATTTGCTTCACAGCACAGGTTCCTAGGTATGGTCCAGGATCACCACCTGCCAGTACTGTATGTACTTATTTACGTCTTCATCTTAGTTTTCAAATAGCTTTTGTATGAACTAGAGTTAGCCACCTGCCTTTAAAGTTCTGAATCTGTACATATTGTCTATAAGAATTTGATCCTGTTGCACTCACAGCTGTTTCCAAGCCAGTCTAGATAAGAATGTAAAAATGTAAAAGCGCTCTCTTCCAAGTTGCTCATAATTCAAGAAGCCCAGGCTCCGAGAAGAACCGACTGCGTCAAGCAATAATCATATCAGTTATTCATTTTATGTTACATTTTCATTTTTCTTCTCCACATTAAAAGATAGGCAGACTGAAAGGTTTTACCAACATGCCAGGGTCTCAGCAACGCTCCCTTGCCCTGGGTTGTGACCCCGCTCCTTTCTGGCCACTAGTCTGAACAGGTTTTCGTCGAAATGTTTCTCTGAGCCGCCCAAATCCATCCATATTTAAGTAGGCCTGATGCCCTCTCCTGCTCCAGCAGGCCTGGCAGGGAGTGATATTTGTAATGGCTCTTTCCCCCAGGGACGAGTTGAGAGCCAGGACCAAGACACACACCACAGCTGGGACTACTGTGTCTAAGTGTGTGTGTATGTATGTGTGTGTGTGTGTGTGTGCGAGAGAGAGAGAGAGAGAAGCAGGCTAAGCTGGCAGATCTGACTGCTTCCCTTCTCTAACCCAGTAGTGTCAGACTCATTTCCTGGGTCAGCGGCTGGGTAATGCTCTATTAATTTGCTCCATTCTCCCCGTGAGGCAAAACTCAATCTCCAGCCACGGCAAACTGCTGTACCAAGCGCGAGGTGATTGATTGAATAAACAGCTGTCACTACTGTGAGCACCCACACCCTCCAAACACAAGCACTCATCCTAACACCACCCCCTCAGTCCACATGCACACTGAACACAACCTCCTGAGACAGCACTTGGACACTTCTGATAGCGCCTCGCTGCACACGGGCCGCTCTGCCCTCGAAAAAGTCCTCCCTGTTATTTTCATTTTTTTAGATAATGCCGTCTCCTCCCCTCCGTTAACCTGCTATATGCGCCGCTGAATCTTGTTCGCGCTGGAGTAGCACCACTCTCCCGTAAAGGGGAGCCTCGTCCCGATTACAGGGATCACACACACATCATCTTTAGCAAAACACTCCGCCCCTCGCATTGGCGGCCCTGTCCTCGCTCGCTTCTTCGCTCGCCGCTGCATGATTGCATCTGCCTATTTAAACGTGTAAGAGAGCGTATGTGATCAGCTTTGAGCCGGGGTCTGTGCGGCTGTTATTAAACAGCACAATGCATCACTGTCAGTGGCGTGTGGCCTCGCCGAACCTGATGCTAACGCAGGCGCTCACTGGGCGCAACATGAGGTCGACCTCGTTCCATTTCATCAGACATTCTCTGGAAGGAGGAATGATGCCTCATCCCTTTCCTTTTGTACTCTTTTCTCCTCCTTCCTCCTTTCTTTCCATTCCACTTGATCCCTATTTCCACATGTCTCCGTTCATTCTTTCCTTTCTTTCCCACATCCTCGCCTTTTCTGTTTCCATATTTACTCTTGCCTCATTTTTGCTTTTTGATCTTTAGCTTCTAATCTATAATGTTGCTCATTTCCTATTGTCTTTTCTTTCCTCCCAAATTTCCTTTTATCTTCCCTTCGACACTATTCTCTACGTATTTCCCCATGACTAACTTTTCTCTTCATTTTCCACCACTCTTCCTTTTCTGTTCCCCTCTTTTCTCATTATCTAATTAATAATTCCTGCATATGTTTTTCTCTTCCTTTCATCTCTTTACATTTAACCCTAACCCCTAATCTGCTTTTATATCTATTTCCTTTTTCCTTAAAGTCTATTCTGTTTTTTGTCGTATTTGTTCTTGCTGCTTTTTCTCTCTTCTCATTTTCTCTTCTTTCCCTTTAATACCAGTAACTCTTTAGCCTGAGAGTCCAAAAATTTTTTTCTTTCTCTCTCTTTCTCTCATACACACACACAACGAAGACACACATAAACACACAGACACATGCTCTAATTCCCTTCCTTTTGTGCAGAGCATTCTTATTTGGCGTTATGGAGATGACTCGTGGCGTCTCACCTTGAGGTTGATTTAAGAAGGTGCCAAGCCAAAGAATGAAGGTTGACAGGCCCGCTGGATTTATTTGATTGTGCATATGAAGCAGTGTCATTTTAGCAGCCGAAGATGAGAGCAGAGAGGAGGAGGAGGAGGGTGTACAGCCGGAGGTAAGAAGAAGAAAAAGAAAGAGGGGGGGGGGTTCTCTGAAGGAGAGAGAGAGAAAAAAAAGAAGAAGGCCATTCACGAATCAAATCAAATTGCTCTTATCGGGTGTTATTTGAAGACGTTATCGGGCAGGGTAATGCGGTTACGTGCGGTAAGGGGCTGAGAGATTTCACTGTTTACTGATGTTGGCATGTTTAGGGGCGGAGGAGAGGGGGAAAAGAGGGAGGGAGGGATGAGTAGAGACAGGCAGGGAGGTGTAAACGCTGTATGCATGTCAGGAAAACCTATTTAGGATGAATAGAAAGCAGAATAGAGATGCAACAGGGTACACAAGAAGCGAGCGGCTTCGTCAAGGACACGGGCAAGTTCTCATTGTTCAGGTGTTCAGATGTGATCAATATTAAAGTCTCGTCTGCATACGTCTATGGAGCCAGTCCTAATGATTCGCCTAATAGCCATAGAAGTCAGCAAATGTTCAAGTGCCGTTCAAGTCAAACCGGCACTTTTGCTGCAAAGATTCTCAAAACTGATTCACATTAACAGAAGACTTCAAGCACAGTACTGCGACAGGACTCTTAAACACAGTAAAACATTAGAATTGTATGTTGGATGATCCTAATAAAGTTGTTCCCATGAAAGTCTCTTGAAAGTCGACAGATAACTTGCCACCAACTTGCAGAAGACGCATCTGTCTGTGGGAACTGTACCCACAATCATTCACCAACACCACTTGCACATTACAGGAACTCGTCTGGGAGGAGCATTCCCCCCATACAATTTCCAAATGTTTGGGCCATTTAAGGAGCTCCTGGAAGGCCAGTGTTTCAGAAAAAAATTGAGATTATTCTACACAATCAAAAGCCCTTTTTTTCTTGAACACACTTCATAGTATACATAGACATGACTGCAGCTAAATGCACGAAGGAAATAAGAAAAGTGAAATATGCTTGATGTGAAGTTAAATGTGTGTGAGAGAATGCTTCTGAAGCCTTACATTTTTTTGGAAAAGGACTGGGCAGTTCAGATGCGATGCAGTTCGGAAAAGTCTCTCCCAATGTCCAAGTGCTGTGAAAGCAGTTTTTTTTTGGAAGTTTGTCCAATTTGTAGTGTATTATTTTAACACATTCAGCTTGTTACAGTTAGGCTTCATAAACATAATTACATTTTCTTAACATACACACATTTATATTTCATCAGGCTTTTTTTCTTATCAAAGTTCAGCATAAGCATAAAGTGTGTTTAGTATTTGTTGAGGCAGTTATTAATAGCACGTAGCGTAGAGGACAAGAAATATAAAATCTACAATCAGTATGAGTGTTTTTTACTCTGTAAAAGTTACATACGACCATTGGAATGATACTAGCAGGGACAGTGTATGTGTGTGTGTGTGTGTGTGTGTGCGTACGCTTGCCTGCACATGTGTACCTACCCAGCACAGCCACGCTGTTAACACAGAAAGATTTCAAAAGGCTCCTGCAACTCCCTCTGTGCCCATTAGCAGAGGCTTTGTTCTCTCGCCAGTGCGTTAAGAGTACCACTCGATTCTGCTTAGTGAACACACACCTGGCAAACACACACACACACACAGTGCAAGCTCTTGCAAACAACCAAACCAGACGACGGCAGTAAAGCTATCGAACGAATGAATTCACCGCATGTTATAAGACTGTGATTTTTTAAAAGGCCATTAGCATCATCCAAAGACCAAGCAGTGCCATGAGATTTTTTTTTATATATACAGTATATATATTCTAAAATTATACCTTATATTCTCCGAGACTGCATTATATACTTATGAACAAGTTTTGCTTCTACTTGAATTTTTTTATCAGAGCAGACAGTCGAGACCTACAGTGCGCAGTTTTTATGGACAGATATATTAGTGTATTTTTTTAAACAAACGGTTCGAGTTATGCTGCTAAATGAGCGTAGAGACAGACCGCTTAAAGGCCCAGAGCTACTCGTGGCTGGCTGCCAGCCGCCTAGGAAGAGTGTGTTTGATTCAGCTTCTGTCAAGCAAGATATTTTTTTTTTTTTACACAGCGGCTCATAAAACAACTTGTAAGGAGTGTAAGAGTGAGCTGGAGAGAAGTGCTACATCGTAGAACAGCTGGCAGCTGCTGGACGCCGCGCTTCCATCCAAGACGACTGAAGCTTCCATAGCCAGAGAGAATATTAGCCAGCCAAGAATATTAGCATACACTACATTGCTCGTCCAGTATGTAATTGTGCTTCGAGCGAGGTTACAGAGAGGTTAGTGGTGATGAAAGTGCTTTTAATAATTAGGGAACATCTAAGGCTGGAAGCTGTGAGGCCCGCACTGACCCTCATTAGCTGCGCTATCCAACTTGAGGTCCGGGTGAAGAGACCCGATAAAGGGTCCTGATAAAGTCTCACCACTGCCGAGATTAAAAAGAGAGGCGCTGTGAGGCATCACGAGGCCGGGAGCGAGAGAGCAAGAGATGAGATGATCCATCTTGGCACATTAGAGAAAATCAGGCTTGCACTCAGTCACAGCTGTCAAAAGCACATCTCTCTCTCCCTCATTTTCTGTCAGTGTGTCTCTTCCACCTGCTCTGTCTCTCTCCCTCAGCATGGCATTTAGGTGAGGAATCTCAGGACTAAAAAGTTCTGTCAGTCCTATTTCCTTGTTATTGGCCCTCTCTGCACGCCGGTCCCGGCGGTCCCGCAGATTAAACGGAGGCCCTGCCGCCATGCCGCGCAGGAGGGCATCCCACATTAATCATCTTTAAAGCGCTGACAAGCGCCGTGCGCCAGAATCCCCTCCTCTATTCCTCCGTCCGCCGGATTTATCTCTCTGTCTGTTACCGGCCATCAGTCACCTGGGAGAGAGAGGGAGAGGGAGAGGGAAAGGTAGGATGTCTGGTGAGGAGGAAGAATGATTAAAAGAAAGGGACAGGAGAAAAAAACAGAGAATGGAGAAACAAGGTTTTACCTCAGAGGAACAGCTTCAGCAGCTAGAGTAGACGTTAAGCACTAATAATAAATGTGTTGGGCCTCACTGCCTCGCTGGTCCCCCATGACATCAAAAATACTCTTTACTGTAAAAAAAATAAATTGGCTAATTGTTTGCTAAAGCTAGCTAGCTAGCTTAAGTTTCAATTAGGTAGCTTTTCTTACAAGAAAAGATATCATGCTAATTTCAGTGTGTTAGCTAGCAGGCTAACTATTGTAGACACTCATCATCTATACAGCTTTATCCTGTATTCAGGGCACACACACACACATACACACACACACTCCAGGCAATTTGGGAATCAGCCTAACCTACATGTTATTGGACTATATAATAAATGTGGCAACACCAAGGATGTGTAAAAGAATTAGCTAAGCATTATTAGCTAAATAGCAAGCTAGCTTGGTAGGTAAGAATATAGAGCTAAATTTATTATTATTTTTTATTATTATTATTATTATTATTATTATTTGTATGAAATAGTTACAAAAAATGGTTATAACTGTAGTAGCTAAACATTTACTGAGCTAACACAGATAGCTAGCTAGTTTAGTACTTTCATTGTTGTTGGAATTACCTGGAGGTCAATACACACACACAAAAAGAGATTTATGCGCTAGATTGAAGGTAAATGCTATCTGTGTGCGGTCTGGGTTGTAGTTGAAGTAATGTGGAAGTGGTGTGTGTGTGTGTGTGTGTGTTAGCCTAATGCTTTTCCTATATACAGAGGTATTATGTGCGTGCTACCGGTGTTCACAGGCTCCCCTGAGAGGATTGACTAATAGAGACAGTGAATGATTAATCATTTCTCCCCTGTGAGAAGCACACACACATACACACACACCTAACCCTTCCAAAAGAGTATGCAGAACCACGTACTTTGCCACACACGCACCATTAGTCAGCGGCTGACATTTCATCAGTCTGTGTATTGATAGATAGGTGAGTCAGCATATTTCACTTTCACTGAGGTGATATCAGATATCAGATTTGCCAGCTGTGTGTCCAGACATACACTCATTATAAACACTACGATCACTGGAATCACTGCAAATCATCTGGTTTTGGACTAGGGTTTAAGGAAAAAAAAAAAAGGTTTTCTGTCTCATTGTAAATTATCATTCTAACGTAGCTTTATAATAAAACCACAAGACTAGTTAAAATGACATATAAATGGTAAATCAAGCCATCAGTGTGCAACCGAATAGACTAAATGACATATACAGTAAACACAGTCGAGGTTTAAAAAAAATAATGATCGTAATTACGAGAGGTGTTGAAGTCAAACTGGGACTTTTGATTGTGCAGAATAGCAGAACACAGTTATGGGAGAAAACCTACTTTAAAAAAAAAACTTTGCCAAGTTGTGTGCGGATTGGATGGCCTGGCTTGGCAACCCCACAACGGGATCAACAACATTTGAGAGATTTTATCACAAGTCCCAGTTTGGCTTGAACACCCCTCATAATAGGTGGAAAATACATTTGGAGTGGATGGAACAACAGCATGAACAGCATCAGCCAGTTTTCAATTACAATCCAATTGAGTTTTATTTGTATATTGCTTTTAACAATGTACAGCACCTTTTGACTACAATGTTTGGTTTTAACATTGCAAAGGAGCATCAAATATTGGTGCAAGTGTAAGGGTATGTGTGATTAGGTGAAAGGGAAGTGGTTAAGGGTGTGACAGTTGCTCGACCAAGCTATCATGACTCCATTACTGAGCTTATTGATTGTGTACGGATGAATTAAAGAAACAGATTCAAGAGGCATACACTGATTGTCCTCATACCCCACTTACACACACCGAAATGTGAACTCCATGAACATCACATTATGCGCATTATTACAATCGGTTCATCAAGCTGCCTGTCATGCAGCAGAGCGGAAGCATTCGGCCAAAATCTATACATACTTTCAATACTGCAAAATTTTAGATGCAAAATCAAATATAAAGATATATGTTGTGCTCAGAGAGAGAGGACACAGCACGCTCCCCAGCATGACCTGCTCCCCAGAATGCAAAGTGCTTCATCAGCTGCTGAGTTAGATTTGGACCAGGCCTTGTTTATTCTTGCAGACGGTGATTGCTTTGGCACGACTCGCATTATCTTGTCAGGGCAATAAAGCTGACCGCTGTGGAGCCTGGACATGAAACAAGAGGAGAGCAGAAGAAAGGGTGACATCAAGAGCCAAAGGGGAGGAGTGAAAAGAGAAGGAAAGAAAGAAAGAGGGAAGGTGACAAGGATAAAAGGAATATACAATGTAAAGGCTAGGCAACCGAATAAAATAGAGAAAAGAAAGAGCGATAGAAAGAGTATATAAGAGGAGTAAAGAAGTAGAAGCAGAGACAACAGTTTGGTAAATGAATACAGAGAGAAAATTAGAAATAGATGTGCAGGGGTACACTGCAGGATGGAGAAAGAGAGAGAGAGAGAGAGACGGGGAGTGAGGAGAAAGGGAGAAACAGAGGTGCATGGGATTGTAATCGATTACCTATTTTTCAAAGTCACTTAAAGTGTCCAGAGCACAGGGCCGTTAAGTAGTAGTGCCGGGGAATAGGGTTTGAGTATGCGGCAGCACAACTGGGTAGCGCAGAGGGAGGGAAAGGCTGAGATAAAGAGAGAGAGAGACAGAGAGACAGAAGGAGGAGGGGGAGATTATTGGGGCAAGTTGGCATGATAACATTGACCCTGCTTGCTTCTCACTGATGGATCGGCGCTCTTGCAGGAAATAGTTCTGACAGGCCAATATGTGTGCGGGGATATGTGCGCCCAGAGGCAACCTGCCACGCATCTGTGTGTCTGCATGTATGGAAGTGTGTGTGGAAGTGTGCGTGTGGGCTTGTGGGAGTGGGAGTGTTACTGATCCATCACCCACTCAAACAGTAAACACATCATGTGAAGACAAACACAACAGTGCCCTCTGAAGTCAAGGACACGTTCAGACTGAGCCCTGGGCTTTATATAGAGAGCGGTTGGATTACAGATACTCACCATGGGTGTGTTTGTGTCTGTGTGTGTGTGTGTGTGTGTGTGTGTGTGTGTGTGTGTGATTGAGAGAGAGACTCTCCTGGGTTATCTCATCATTTGAATAAAAAGTGACCTCTTTAACTGATAGCCCTGATAGACGATAAGCTTTCTGCACATCTAGGTTACACACTTTCCTTGGCATTCACTCACGCTTTCCACGGTCACGTGCCATTTTAAATGACATTCATCATTTCGCTTTGATGTACTCTGTGAAAGCACACACTGTATATTTCAGCTGTTATCTTTATATCCATTATAAACAAAGACGTATCGTGATCCGAGCTCGATCCCGGCGAACACAATTAACTCCAGCCTTTTCCGTTTTCCCCCTTGATTTATGGTGTGCATGTGAGCTGCAGGTGGCCACAAAAACAAGTCCTTTACTTCCTGTTTGTGGTTCACGCAGGGTGTGTATGGGATGAGGTAAGCACCTATCTGACTAGTACACTGTAGTCTGTTCATAATGTCCAGTCCATCCAGGACATCCTGTTTTGGGGGCAGACCCATTGTCCTGGCTGCTAAAAATAGCCGCTCTGATTGGCCGACTCCAGATGCGAGAGGAGCGAGAGACAGCCGAGTGAGACCGGACGTCTCGGAGTCATGCTAAAGGCTTTCAGGTTTATTTTTACACTTTGAGATCATGAACTGAGTTTTATATACAAGGTGTGAGTTCATACAGTAAACACAATCACCGTGCCAAGCCCACACAGGTGGCTGCTCAAGGGTTGTTATAGATTTCAGCTTTTTAAACCGAATCATTTATAATTCAGTTCGTTTTGGTGTAGCTTCTGGTCAAACCTCCTTTTTTAAAATCCTTCATGCGTTCATTCCTATTCCTAATTATACAGGTATATTTTTAGCTATAGCACAAATTTCCTTAATTGTTTGTGTCAGTTTTTATTTTACTGACTGTAAGTTCTCATAATGAAGTATGCTGCAGGTGCACATTGAAGTTTTTTTTTTTGTGTGTGTGATTTTTGGCACTGTCACAGCTTATTATTAGAAAAGTGGAACGTAACCCTTCATTAAAAAATCAAAATATTCCCTCATTGCACTCTCTTCCTGCCAGCTGCTATTTTCCACAATAAACTATATGTTGAATGTGCATAAGAAAATGAAAACAGAAATTAGTTCACATCTGCTTTTTTTTAATTTTTTTTATTCTGTGAACTACAATAACTCTGGTCTGTTCATGTACAGTACCAGTTTGATTTATTTCTTTAACAGTACTGGACTTTTTCAAAACTATGAAATAACACATATGCCATTAGGTAATTAAATAACAACAACACAACAATGACAGTCAGTTGTTATTTTAAGACATGAAGGTCAGCTGTTCTGGAACAGTTCTTCCAAGAACAGTATTGTCAAGTGCATTTGCGAAACCCATCAAGCACCATGATGAAACTCTTGGCTCTCATGAAGACCTTCCCAGGAAAGCAAGACCAAAACCGACCTCTGTTCATTTAGAGTTACCAGCCTCAAAAATGGAAGGTGGAGACACATCTCAATATCTCCAAGTCTTCAAAGGAGATTATTCCATATTTTGGATGCATTGAGAGAAATAGAAATCTGGAAACACCATGGAATTAGAAGGTGTGTCCAAACTTTTGACTGGTAGTGTTTATACACTATTATACCTACACTTTTCAAACACACACATACTGTATGCTATAGGAACAAAACAACTTTTAATTGTAATATTTAGAAGAGATTTGCTTTTATCCAAGAACCTATGAACAACATACAGTAATGTGCCAAAGTCCCCCCTCCCGCCTAATCTCTTCATATTTTGCTTCCAAGCAGCCAGACTTCCTTGTATTTTAATGTAGTCTTTCGGAAAAAGTCCTCCTGGCTTCCTAAAGGAGATTTTTGTCTCTCGTTTTCAGTCCTGTCCCTGCAGAGAAACAGGTGCAGATGATGATAGATATTCAGGTGATTAGTATACTGGTGATGCTGAATGCTAAGTGTTTGGAACAGACGAGAGGGGAAATGAGGTTGCTGCTGAGGTTGTTGCATAAACAACCAATTTTTAAATCGTGTCTTTAGGCATTTTGTATCCTGTCACGGTATAACATTTGATCCCATTTATTTAATTTAATTCTACATTATTTTATTTATTGTGAAGAAATGAGTGGTATCTCAAGACTTTGAGTACTGTATGTATATTGTATATATACAGTATATGATGTACAATGCGAAAAGTGCATTCTTTTAGCTGGTATTGTGTTGGAGTGGAAGTTATCAAAAAACTGAGCTTATGAAGTGAAGTGGAGATGCTGTAGAGTCGGTGAGGTGCAGTAAGTTAGCAGCTCCTCTCGGGCTGCTGGGCTGACTGAGCTCGCCTCTCCTCTAATGAGGGAACTGGAGACAGGAGGCCGAGGGTGACGGATTCTCCTGCTACTGAAATCCGAGCCACTTAATCCACGAGCTGCACAGACACACACACACACACAGGATCCTGAGCAAGCCACAGCACTCACCCCTGCCCTTCAACACACACATACACACACACACACACACACACACACACACACACAAAACTCTCACTTACACTTTTCCTCATCCTCAGTCTCCCTGTTGTGCAAATCAGATTCAAATACTGCGCTGCTTGACTGGTTTGACAATGGAAAGAACATTTCGAGTATGTTTGAGAAGTTTTCATGTAGGTCACTTCACAATTGTTAGATTTGGCTGTTGACTCTCTCTATCGCTCTCTCTCTCTCTCTCTCTCTGTCTCTCTCTCAGGCAAGAAGAAGGTGTCCCTGTATGACAGCCAGGCTCCCATCTGCCCCATCTGCCAGGTTCTGCTGCGTCCTGGAGAGCTGCAGGAGCACATGGAGCAGGAGATGGAGAGACTCACCAATTTGCACATCAGGTAAACACCCAACTCCTATACAGTACATTCTCATAAGATGTAAGCTTTCATATCTGACACTGACATCCCACCTGCCGTTGACCTAATGGCCTCGTATTTGCTCAGCTAGTCTTGAAGCCCATCTGTCATAAATCAGCACGGGTGCTGTCATGGCTTTGGAGCTGGCCAGGTTAAGCAAGTGGAGTGGATCAGAGAGATCCATACGGTGTGCCATCACTCACCTCTTTGACGCAACTTGCCAGTCGGCAAAACATAATGCCTCAGTTTGCAATAAACTCCCAGCGCTTCCTATGCAGCTGCTAGTGCTTCCTGTGCTAGATGATTCATTCTTTTTTTTTTTCAAACAGGAAATCTCAGTCAGGAGTCACAATATAAACATCATAGCTGATATGTTACACTCACTAGGGATAAGACTTCGAAGCAGATATGTCGCAACACATTCTCTCTCTAACATGAGTGCTGCTTATGCATCACATGCCAGTTAGGAGTTAGGGTTTAAAGGTCCCATAATTTACTGTTTATTTTAAAAAAAAAAAAAAAAGTCTCAGAAGTCCTGAAAAGTGTGTATTGATGCTCCAGTTCAAATGGACCTCAGATAATGCATTTTATCATTCCTCAAACTCCGTCTGTTTCACCCCTTTTCTAAACATGTCATTTCAGTGTCTATGAAAATGAACTACTGCTGAGCCACTACCAGAAAACAAGAGAGCAGAGCAACAAGCAAGTCACTATGAGGGAAAAGTCTAATTGGCTTGTTTAATAGAAAAATGGAAAAAGAACAGGGTGGCATGCTGGTGTAGTGGTTAGCACTGTCGCCTTGCACCTCCAGGGTCTGGGTTCGATTCCCGTCTCTATGTGCATGGAGTTTGCATATTCTCCGCGTGCTTGGTGGGTTTCCTCCCACAATCCAAAGACATGTAGGTTAGGTTAATTAGTGTTCTCTAACTGCCCATAGTGTGTGTGTGTGTGTGTGCCCTGCGATAGATTGGTGCCCTGTCCTGGGTGTCCCCTGCCTTGTGCCCTAAGTCTCCTGGGATAGGCTCCAGGCCCCCGCGACCCTGAATACAGGATAAAGCGGTAATGATGATGAGTGAGAGAGTGGAAAAAGAACAAATAAAGGAAGGATTTTTCTTTTTGGCCACACCTTTAATAATAAATAATGCGCAGCATTTTGCCATTCACTATACCAACTTGGACAGCAGGAATTATTTAGGAAAATGCATCATCACTCCTCGTTCAGCATAGGTGGATGATTTAAGAGTACATAAAGTCTTATCATATTTATACATTTACAGATCCAACAATACCCTGTTTTTGACGCATTCACAGTCCTTCCATAGGCATGACAGCTCCCTATCCGGCAGCTCTACGACTACATATCGTCCCTCTGAAGCAATATACTTTATCTTTTTCAAACTGCTATGGGATAGTGACGTGTAGCCATGGCATTGTTTAGATTCTCAGCAACCTCTAGTTATGGTATGACCAGGATTCTGGTTCTCCCAAAGACAAGGCAAATACTTTCACACACTTTTTTTGATTGTTATTTTTTCTTACACTCATTCACCCTAAAATGCGACTAATGCACTATTGCAATCAAAGCCCATATGAATTAGATGGAAGGATTAAAAAAAATAAAAAATCAAAGAACCCAAATAGAAACTGTGAAGAAATTCTCTGGTTGTTTGAAGTTTCATTTCGGAGTTTTAATTTTCCAAATCATACAAATATCATTATCATTATTTTTGTTAGAAGACACCATCTACAGTAATTTTAAAACAACAAAGATCCTTTGGCCAGCCAGAGCAGCAGTCACCTCCTCCTCCTTGCCTGTGCTGCACACACACACACACACACACACACACACACACACACACACACACACACACACACACACACACATATTCACACGCGCAGACAGACCCACACGTCCACACACACACTCACACAGATCATTGAAAGTGACATGGCAAATTTGTGGCAATTTGTAGTAAATCTCCCTTTAATGATAACGTTTCATTCAACAGCAAATGAGAATGGAGTGCATGTAAAATGGAGAAGGCTATTTAAGATGTAGCATTAGGCAGATGTCTGGATGGATGTGGGCGAGCGTGTCTGGGATTGGGACTGCCATCTCTTTCTCTCTCTCTCTCTCTCTCTCTCTCTCTCTCCCCTCCCTCCCTTTCTCTGCATTAACTTCCCTCTTTCCTTAGCATGTCCTCCGCTTCCCCGTGTATGGAAATGGGAATCCATCATGCCTTAACTCACCCGCCTGCACACCGCAATCTACCCTACCTCACCCCACCCTGCAGATGTTCCCAAACCCCTCCACCTAATCAATTTGCCACCAACCGAGCGAACGAGAGCAGGGTGGCAAACGGTACCAAAAGCAATCTTTATCTCTAGTGTACAACGCCCCCAGTCGTCTACTGGTATTTATTCAATTTCCAACATCTCCCTTGCGCACTCAAGCCTCACCTCCCTACCATCTCTCTCTCACTCTTACTCTTTCTCTCTTTCTCTCGCTTTCTTTCTGACAGTCAAAGCAAAAGCTTGGTTCATCCAGAAAGTGCTTTCTTGAGATCCAGTAGTCTGGAATTAATTCTGCTCTATGCCTGTGGCACTGATAAAAGAAACTCGTTCTTATAGATTTGTCATCTTCTCCCTCCCGAACCTTTTATAACTGCAGACCGGAATCCACAAGCTGAGGTTCCTTTTTCATTTTTCTTTATTTTTATCTTTGTTCTGGTGTCTCGTTAGCGAAAGCCAACTCAACCTCTATATGTCTCCTGTGTTCCTTCTTGTCCCTGGCTTTGTCGCTCATATCAAAATGGGCTGACAGGACAGACTGAAAGCTCGCGCTGATGTCTTCGCACGACATTCCCTTCGACGCGGCAGCCGTGACGCGGGAAAAAGTGTCTCCAGCCCTCCTTCTGCATCTCCCGATCTGTCTGTCTCAGTGTCTCCTTTCATCTTCTCTCTGTGCTCTTCTCTCTCTCTCTCTCTTTCTCACACACACACACACACACACTCACACACTCACACATAGCTGTCACTTTGACAACAGGGCCTCAACATCGCCTCTCCTTGTTTTCTCTCTCTGGCAGTGATGGCTGCCTCTTCAAAAGTCAGTCTCGCTCATTGTCAGCATGCAGGGTGAAGCAGTAAAGAACAAGGAGGAGAAATCGCCCGCACATGACACGTAACGTACCCCTACTGCCCCTGTTGTTTTGAAGGGGTATAAGACAGGACCCGGATGCTCTTATTGCCTCTTAGGCGCACAAATTCTTCATCATATCAATCTAATACAGCAAAGTGAAAAGAGCATGGATGATGTACTACTTAGCAAAAACACTCCCTCTCCTCCATGTGATCTGAAGAAAAACAGTTTTATGAGGTTTTATGTGAAACGTTATGAGAACCTACGGAGCAGTCAGCACTTTTTGGAGAGAGGAGAGTGGAGACAGGTCATGTGTGGAACCACTTAAGACTCAATTTCTAAATTAGCACTTGTTATTTAACTGTACATTTAAAAAATGCATGACGTTTTCACTTTCCAAGCCTAAAGCCTGGCTTATGCTGTATAATTTTGTCCTGAAGTAGTATATGAGAGTCAGGTATTATTTTTTTTATTATATATTAAATGGGAAACATTTCTCAGTAAATGAGATGAATTTCCGACGTTGGAACATCATGTTGTGTGAGCACAGAATGTCACAATACACAAGTCAAGTCAAACCAGGACTTTGAATTGTACAGAAGAAAACCACAGTTATGAGAGTAAAAACTGCCTTAATTTCTCTATATAATCCCCTGCTGCACTAATGCACTCATCTCAGCGTTTCACTAGTGCTTGGATACCTTCAAGGTAGAAAGTTTTCTCAGTACTGCTTCATGGCTCCGGATCCATGATTGGACCGCGATCTTCTACTTCACGTCTAAAATGCTGGCCTCCCAGGAACTCCTTAAGTAGGGCAAACATGTGGAAATGGCTTGGAACGAGGTCAGGGACTGTACTAGGGGTGTGGCGATAACTCCCAGCCGAATTCCTTTAAGTGGTGTTGGTGAATAAACAGACATATCTTCAGGCATCTCTTCCACAAGTTGGTTATTTGTTGATTTTTAAGCATCAGACGTTCCACTCGCTGAAGGCTCGGCCGGCATCATCGTTCATGGATTTCTTTAAAACATTTGCACAATTCAAATGTTTTAAAAGTAAGAGTCTAATCACTGTTTTACACCTTATTTATGCAATAGTTCATCACAAGTCCCGGTTTGACTTGAACACCCCTAGATAGCACCATTATTTGGTCTGTATGCCTAGAAAACAGCACAAATGTCAGGTCTTGATGTTGAGATCGCAAAACAACCCATACAATAGGAGTGTCACTAATTAAGCAGTGGTCACAGCATCCTACGTGACTTTGACCTCTCCTTTTAAAAGTTTTCGCACATAACCTGTACAAACTGCCGACTTCCTGCCCATCACTAGCATTTAACCTCATCGTGAAGTAGCTGTGAGGGACAAACTGAAGAGTGTTTTACGGTGTTAGATGATGTTTTTTTTTTCCCCCTTGCTTTTGAACTTGCTGGTGTAGTACACTTAAGGTGTGTGTGTAGGGAGTGAGTAAGGGCCAGTGAGATCCATTGTGCCATAGTGGCGGATTTATGACGCCGGGGGAGTGTGTTTATTATCTCACAACCAGTGCACTGCCTCCGATGGGGCAATTCATCCTCTTTCAAGGCCCTGTCCTGATTTGTGTTGTCTCTTTCACTTCCTCTCTCTGTCTCTCTATCGCTCTCCTCGGGCCTTGTAAGATCAATCATGTTAACTGCACACGGGGCAAGCATGAAGCTTATTACCTGCACGAGGGCGGAGCTTACTTCTGACCCCACCCTCACCTGTTGTTCGTTTCTGCGTATCTCTAATCCTCCTTCGGAAGCAATAATTCTATCGAGAACACCTGTATATATATATTTTGGATTAAAGAAATCACTTTTTTAAAAATGACTCTCACATATTTGCGTTCTTCCGTCCCATTTTGCTTTCTTGTCTGGTTGGCAAATCACGTTTTTGGATTAGGAGCCGGAGCAGATTAAATTTCAGGGCTTCGGCAGCGAACAAGGGACACAAAGTGAACATGACAAGGGTGACGGTTTTTTCCCCTCTGTCAGTGTAGCTGACCTCATCATTTCTCAGCATTAGCAATTACAGCCGTTACGGAACACACAGGAAAAGTGAAAAGCCACAATAAACCAAAAAAAACAACCGAACACCGGAGATAGAATATCATTTGAATGACGGAAGGAAAAAAATACCAAATCAAAGAAACAAACAAAAGATTTCTTACGAGTGTGTGCAGGTGTGTGTGAGTGTGAGCCAGCGAGAGACACTGGAATAGGAGATATTAATGTTTCAGGCAGAAGATCTGATTTGATGTGTCTCTCCCTATTGTCAGTGGATGCTTTAGCCGGCTCGTTTAATATTTCCTGCTTTCTAATCAGTCATCTTCAATCGGCTGTGTCCACGAGGCGAAGATTCGATGTAGCCCCCCCCCCGCAACCCCTCCCCCGAGGCTGCACTTGAATTGGGGGGGGATGGGGGGGTGTTCCGTGTCTTCTCCCTCTTCACCTCCCCTTCTCCCCTCCGCTCCTTTCTGCCTCCTTAATACAATGTTTACAAGCCGGCGCATTGTCCTCGACATATTTCAAAGTCCTAAGTGCCCAAGGCGCTTCACTGACAAATCAAATAATGGCAAAATCATTTATTTCCTCCTGCCTCAGCCAAACTCTGTGTGCATGTGTGTGTGTGTGTGTGTGAGAGAGAGAGAGACGGAGAGAACGTAGAAGAAGAGAGGGTATGAACGACTGGATGAGCACATCCATGAGAATGATTACTTCAATAAAAAAATTATAACCCAAATCTGCTTAGCCAAGGTACTTTTGGACAGTAATTGTTTCAAATACAGCATGGCCCTGGGCTGCCAGGATTGAGTGGCACAGAGGGCACGGCTGCAGCAGCAAAGCACCGCTTTTTTCTTCTCCACATGATTAAAACTGTGATTTGTGTCGCTCCGTAGACTTTTGTCTCAGCTGTCCCTTTAAATGCCTGTTTGGGTTCTAAGCGGAGGCCCCTTAGAGACCGAGCAGAAGTGAGCGCCGAAGAAGGAAGGGCGAGAGCCATACACTTGGACACAAACATTAGGAAATGTCCAAAAGATCCTGTTTAATTGAAATGTCATTGGGCTTCTGTGATCATGCTGGTCCCTGAGCTATAAATTATTTGTATTTTGTTCTGATTATTTGTATTGTATATTGTCCTTCTTTCTGCAGTAAGAACCCATCACCGAAGGATCTCAGCACAGCACCCGGCACGCCCAAGGTAAGATGGTCCTTTTTGGTTCGAACGCTGTTAATAGCAATAAGAGCTCTTGTCCATTCTATTAAGCCATACCAAGAGCCCCACTTAGCTAGGAGAGAGGAATTATGGAATTATGCTCCTTTATTTCCTGCAGTAATGTACTTATGGAAAAGTGAGAGCTTAAGATGGTTTCCTGCCGGGCCTCATTAACAATCATATGGTAACTATGCCAGCCGGAGTTTATTGTTCTACTCCGTCTTAATAGGAAGATAGGGGATCGTGTCGGCCTTATCTTCGACAATTTCTTCAAAGCTACTCTTCATATATCAATACGCATATTATCGGGACGGTAGAGAGAGGGAGCAAAAAGGAAGGAGAGAACATGAGAAAGAAGGAGCAGGAGAGATATGAGAGACATTTCATATCACTGGAGACTTGCCAAACATGCAAGACCCAGTTGGCACAAAAGTCTGCTCTTATCGCTGACTTCTGTTGAAGAGATTTGCTGGTTCACATGTCAGGCGTAAATGATTAGATAGAGCGTTTAATAGCAACTTAAACTAACATCAAGCCGTACATGTAAAACTGACACTTTGAGCTCACTGAGCTCCATTTTACACTATATCTCTCTTCAAATGCCAGCTCAGAGAACGGCTTTATCCGAAAGAAGACACCTTTAAACAGTGCCATGATTTTGATCGATGGGGCTTATAAAAGCCATTCACATCATTATTCAAGTCTGGATGAGACCTGCGCTCGCGGCGAAGGGAAATGAGGTTCCGACCCGTGCTTATGCAAAATCCGGAAGCTTGGAAAAAGTGGGCAAGGAAGTGGGCGAGGGGTAGAGTGCAGACGTGACCGAGCATTCCGCAGCTAGCGTTTAGTATTCCTGAGCGGTGTGTGGAAAATGAAGAGGCCAACTGGGACTAGGGTTCCGCGCTAGCTGACGGATCGGGCCTGGCATGCAAGTTCTAAAGGGGATTAACCCCGATCTGGCCCGATCTGCTTTTCACACTCATCTGGAGCACCCATTGCCATAGCGACTCCATGCCAGCCCAGGCTGGCGCTAATCCAGTGGGTCAGAGGACAAGTCCATCGCCAACTTCCTCCTTTCCCATCAGCCTGAAAAGAACAATTCTAATTGGACTACAAGCAAAAACAGCAACTGATGTCATATTCAAATGTCGTTATTTGCAACAATTCCTGGGCTGCTAGCGGTGAATGATTAGAAATTTCTATATTGCGAAGCAGCTGTTCCATTTTTCATACTCAATATAGTGCACAGCCACATAAATGGTTTACACACACACGCACACACACATATACGCACATTAATTCTCTCTCTTTCTCTGTCTCGCTCTCTTCCAATATTCCCTAAGCTCCAAAGGCTTTGAGTTGGCAAATAAATTGTTTCCTGACCTTGCAATTCAAAAGCATAAGAAGCCATGCATAATGTCTAATTTACTGTCCCCGTGGAGCGAGCCTGCCATTTTTCACATATTAATATTAGATTACAGTTGTCACCCACTAAAGCCGCTACCCCTCCTCGCGCTTTGATTAATTGGAGAGGATTGTAAATACAAATATTTTATAGCGGGCTCATAAAAGCCTAGCCAGAGATCAAGACTCCCTGGAAAGAAAGACGAGTTCACGCTTTTGACTTCCTGCAGCCATAGGACAAATCAAATCTTCCCCCCTCTACCCTGGTTTTTTTTTTTTTTTTTTTTTAAGGTATGAAAATAGACCAAGTGTATTCAGTGACACTACCTAGTGCGGTGTCTTTATAGCCTTCAGACTAACCTAAACCTAGTGTCTGTAAACTGGTTCTATAGCACGAGGCCGCCCGTCAGAAATGATGAACGGTGCTGCAGCTGACATATTTATCCTGTGGATGACTACAGACTGTTCATCTCTCACTGTCTTTTTCTTTTCTCAGTCTCTCCTGTTGTCAGTGCATATCAAGCGTGAGGGAGAGTCTCCAGTAATCTCGCCGCTGTCCTCCGACGACCCGCACCATTCTGACAGATACCAGGTGAGCCAGGCAAAGAACCTCAAACAGACACACACACACACACACACACACACACATACGCAGGCGCTGTTCAAGGAACGGCAATGACATACCCACCCAAAGCAGTGTTTTTACACCCTCATTCATATCTGAAGTTATTTTAGCCTAGGCCTTCAGGAAAGCTTAAGATTGTGAATGACAACTGCTCCTTACCAAAACAAAAGCAAAGATCTTGTAGATTAAAGTGCAATTAAGTGCAATGTCAAAGTAAGGATAGATTAGATATATGTGCTGCTGTGTATACATGCGCTTTGGCATTCCTGCCTCTCATAATATCCTCCATCTTATCCCCGAATGGATCTGACTGCTGGCCACATTAACAGGGACAGAGATCTCCTCTCCCAATCTGCAGCTGTAGATTTGCTCAGGCCGTAATGTGTGCCCTGCTCTGATATGTAATCATGCACGGTTTAACCCCGGGGCTAATCTCCACTGGCCCCCACACATCATCCCGCCACTCCGATGTCCTTGAAATGTTTGTTACTCGCCGCTTCTCCGGAGTCGTGCCTGGATGGAATTGGGTCTCACCTCACATGTCGCTCGCCCCCAGCCGAAGGAGGATCTGCTCTGCTCAGGCCAGGGCACAGAGTGTGACGGTTCAAGGAAGTCTAATATTCAGTGCCCAGAAAAAATAAGGCCTGTATGTGAGGTGGTGAAATATGATTAATAAACACTCTGAATATACGTTTGACTTGTACAAGGTATAACATGCACCTTACAAGTACTGTAGTATGTTGATGTCCTTTAACAGGTATTCTTATTAAACCAGACTACATGAATCATCTAAGCATGTGTATAATAATGTTTCCTAACAGTATGCAACAGATGCTACAGTACACGATCATTACGATAATGCATAATTACTGTATAAACTAGACTGAAAAAAAGTATTTCTCAAATGCACCTAGAGAACTAGTTATGATGCACAGGGAATGGAATTGGATTAAACCTGAACTTAATCCACTGATCCAGAATTGAATTATAATTAGCATTTAATTGGGTGCTAAATCACTCATTTTCCTATATAAATCTGGTTTCCAATATTATAGGGAGCTATTAAGATATTATAGAATATTATAATATTATAGAATTACACAGGATTATAGAAAGTTATTATAATACTACTGATATAGGATATATTATAATTATCTAATAATTTTATCAGCTGTCAAAAGATTAATAGCTTTTATATTAAGATATCACAGTGAAGAAGTGAATAAAATTCAAAATTCCCATTTGTTATTTTCCTTCATGCATTTTATTTATATAGTGCTTTTAACAGTGGTCATTGTTGTGAAGCAGCTTTACAGAATCAAAAAGAAAATTTGGGAAATGAGTATGAACTCATTATGTTACTCAGTATGAAAAAATATGTATGAATCAAAATTGTCCCTGATGAGCAAGCCGAGGGCGACAGTGGTAAGGAAAGAAAGATGAAGAACCCTTGAGAGGAGCCAGATCCAACAGGGAACCCATCATCATTGGGTTATAACGGATAGCAGGGATTGTTTTGTAGTGTGTTAGGCGGCTGGAATTTCAATCTAACAGGAATGGTGTTAACATGGAATCTACTTTCGTCATTCGAGTCTCGGGTACAAAACTGTTTGTGGGAATTTCAGTCCTGAACTATTGAACGAGTCCAAGAACATCTTCATGTTGAAGTGAAATCGGGGCATCAGGATGGGTCACACAGGTCCGGGGGCAGAAGGGTTCTGGATCACTGGGGGCTCAGGATCAGCATGCCCGGTTCCACAGAGAGAGGGAGAGAATTGTTGTATTGTTAATGTGAAAGTACGTTTCTCCTACTTGTTTAAATTGTATTCTCACTCACTCGTTATCTATACCGCTTTATCCTGTATACAGAGTCATGAGGGACCTGGAGCCTATCCCAGGAGACTTAGGGCACAAGGCAGTGTACACCCTGGGCGGGGTGCTAATCCATTGCAGGACACACATTCACACTGCAGGCAATTTGGGAGTGTGGGAGGAAACCAGGAAACCCCTCGTGCATGAGGAGAACATGTGCACAGATCCTGAGGCGGGAATCCGAGGCGACAGTGCTAACCACTAAGGCCCACATTAATATTATATATACGTTATGTTACGTAATATTATTCTCATTAATATTAATTAATATAATATTAATATTATTCTATATTACTCATAATTAGTTAAACCGATTAAACTTTACTGCTCTACCAAACCCCATAGACCTGCGCTTTGTCGCCCCCTAGCGCCAGCGCTTCGCCTCTGCGTCGCTTGACCTTTGACTGTGACGCACGCTGGTCATGTGACTCCGGCCAAAATGGCGCTCGCTGGCTGACTTGATCCGCTCGTTACTATAGTAATGTTTTCCCAATCCTTTCCCATCCTTTTAAAAGCGAAAATGCAGGCCCTCGCCGCTTTCTGAGGAGGAACACACGCCTCACCACTCGTTTAGCGAGATGCGTTTTTCGACTGTGAGTGTGTTTCCGCGGTAGAAATGGAAGAGGACGTGGAGGAGACGATTGGCAAAAGAGAAGTAGGTGTGCAGTTCTGGTGTTTGATAAACATGCAGCACAATCCGGCGGCATCCAGCCGAAAGCGCTTCAAGTGTGTGTGAGCCGACGCGTTTAACACACAGTGTGCACTCTCAGCTCTAACTGCTGTGCTCTCTTTCTCTCTTTCTCTCTCACCTGCAGACTTTTTTGCGAGTGCGGGCAAACAGACAGACTCGCCTGAATGGTAGGTAATGTTTACATCCACACCTCTGCTCTACCTCCTCTACTGACCTCTCTCTGTGTGTGTGTGTGTGTGTGTGTGTCCTGATTAACATATATATAAAATTATTTAGCTGTGTGTGTGTGTGTGTGTGTGTAATTATTAGCTCCCTGTACACTCATTACTTTATGTCAAGTGAGCAGCAGCAGCAGTTCTCATCTGGACTTCAGCTCAGGAGTTTATTGAACTTTACTTTGAGATCAATTAGAAATAAGAGACAATGAGTCACACCAGCACGGCTTTAATCGACCACTTTTACACACACACACACACACACACACTGGGCTGAAAGTGGATTATTATGAAATAATCCAAAAGCTTCCTTGTGTGCGTGTGTGATTTTTATTTATATATATACACACACACAAAGTCATCTAAAAAATGTATAAACATTTCAGGAAAAGAAAACTAGTATGGGATATATTAATATAATATTATTGCGTATTATGATATTTCTTTTCCTGAAGAGCGTGTACATTTTTTTTTTTTTTTTTTGCTGACTCGCACGTACGTACGTACATACACACATATATACACACTAGTGATGCGTGGGTCAGGTATTTTTCCAACCCGCGGGTCCCGCTTTTATGAAATTATTTGGCCCGCCCCAGCCTGCCCCGCACCACTGTATCTATTTTTACAACTCGCCCCGCAACAATTAAATGATGTAAATTCCCGACCTCAATTTCTCCCGCACCTCGTCTTCCATCTTCACTTTTATTTCTTTGTTTTTCGTTGTGACTGGCAGCGGAATTGCACGCAACATACATGTATTTTTTTTTATTTAATTTTGTTTTTAATGACCCGCCCCAACCCGCCCCGCAAATAAAGTGACAATTACTTGACCCGACCCGACCCACGGGGTCCGCGGGTTACGAGACGACCCGCGCATCACTAATACACACACACGGAAGCTTTCATAATAATGTATACACACTGTACACACATACAAATAGTAATACAAATTATTGTAATTAATACAAATAATTGTAATACAAATTAAGTCGTCTGTGTGTATATCGTTGGTTTATATACATATATGTACATGCATGAACATACATAGATGCACACAAGGAAGCTTTCATAATATTTTCCGTTTTTAATTTTTTTTTTTTCCTGAAGAGCGTGTACATTTTTTTTGCTGACTCACACGTACACATTTTAATATATATATATATATATACACACACACACAAGGAAGCTTTCATAATAATGTACAGTCACACACTGTACACACCTACAAATTATTAAGTCGTCTGTGTGTATTGTTGGTTTATATACATATATGTACGGACACACAGCGCTTCAGTGCACAGATATGCGCACAAGGAAGCGTTCATAATAATGAAATATCCAGTATATTTAAAAATATATATACACGCATGAACGTGCATAGATACACACAAGGAAGCTTTCATAATAATCAATTGTGTGTATGTGTAAAACAAATCCAATAATAAAAAAGTAATAATTACCGAGAATAATTAATTTTTAAACATGACCCTTTATGCTAAATTCACACAATTATAAGCGTCCTTATGAAAGAAACCCAAAAGCCCTAACTATCATGACAGTGGTTTTTTATTTATTTATTTTTTGATAGCATGTAGCATAGAGAAATGAAAAAGAAGACAAAGGGACAATCCTTGACAGTATAACTAATACACACTAATCAGCCATAACATTAAAACCATTGATGGGTGACGTCAATAACAAGGCTAATATTAGACAATCTAGGCATGTTGGATGTTGTTCCCAGTATGCAGTGGTTAGTGATTCCCAAAAGTAGTGAACTGGTGAAATGGACACCCAATTCTCACCGATGCACCTGGAGTACATAGGCGAAGCCTGTTGAGGCTGGTTTTAAGAGAAAGGTGTCAGAACACAAAGAGCATCACAGCTTGTGTATGAGGCTGCATGGTTGCAGATCAGAATGCCCATATCCACTGCCAAGTATTATGAACACAATGAAACATGATGCTTTCTGCTGGCAAGGTAATGTTGTGCTGTGAAACTTTGAATCCAACACTTATGTGGATGCTACTTTGACACATACCACCTGCCAAAAAAACAATGTTGCCGCTCAGGTACACCCCTTCATATAAATATTGTCCCATAATGGCATGATATTTCGCCCTGACACGCTGAGCAAAATGGTTCAGAAATGGATTGAGGAAGACAGCAATGAGTCTGATGAGTTGACTTGGCTTCCAAATTCTCTAGCTCTCAGTCTGACCAGGCGTTTATGGGATGTGCTGAAAAATCAAGTTTAATCCGTGGAGGCCACACCTACTCCTATCTGCTGTTGACGGCTTGGTGCGAGATACCACAGCACACCTTCAAAGGTCTAGAGTCCATAGTGGGGACCTACTCAGTATATTCGCCATGTGGTTTTAATGTTTTGGCTGATTAGTGAATGTAGTTTGTAGAGGTACAGTATAGGATGCTTATGTTTTGTTAGTAATCACCTAAAGCACAGCGTTCCATTCAGGAACCTTCTAGAGAGAGGCAGTTACCTCTCATAGGTATGTAAATTACTAAGGTACAATTTGTACTTTAGTAATAACAGCAATTAATTTCAATTAATTATTCATTTTAACCAAATACACTTTTCCACAAGCATTTTATTTTTATATTTGTACTTTGAATGAAACACAAATATATGGCCTAACTAAAGTCAGTTAGATCACTGAAACGCTCCCAAGGCTATGAAATACGGATGTCTAAAACAGTTGTGAATTTTTAATTTGCCCTCGATATGGAAATAAAAGGCCAGTTTAAGAGCAACATAATGTTATGGCACTTTAGCTTTTTCCCCTTTTTCAATAGATGTCTGCATTGTGCATGATACATTTATTAAAAATGCATGCTTAAGTTTAATGTAATTATGTTGACTGTTTATAGTTTAAACAAATAAATATTTGTAGCACCACGGTGTGCAATCAAACACAAGTGCAACATAAAAATCTGGAGCTTGTCGGTCGAGTCAAAAATGCTACCTAACATCAGCAAAGTCGAAAAGCCTAATCTTCAGTAGGCTTCGCTAGTCTCTCTACAGCGTTATGTTTAAAGACCAGGTCTGGTCTTCGTACCGGTGCGTTAGTGATCAGGTGAAGCCTGTCCTGTCTTGTACATGTTTCTGTGCAGTTCCCTTGTCTGTAGCGCCTGCCCGAGCAGAGGATCTCTTTAACCCTTCGCTTCTTGATATGTCAACAGTCGGTGACCTCTGCTGGCGCAGGCGTTACGGCAAGGATGTGCCCCGAGACGTGCCCCTAGCTCCCTACTGCCTACACGACGGTGAGAATCCCCCCACCACCACCACTCCCCAATCCCACACACTCCTCATAGCCAGGCTGCGTAGAGGCTAATGGAGCTGTCTTTATTTAAACCGTGGCCCCTGATGCTGTATTTCACCTCTCGTTTGAGACGCTGGCTGGGAAAACTCCTGCCCTTCCTAATTAATCTGCCTCTTTTTCTTCCTGTTTAATGATGCCCAGCGGCCCCCTCTATTGCCGTCCGCTGTGAGATTGAGACGGAGACCATATCTTGCTCATCTCTCTCTCTCTCACTCGCACACTTTCCCTCGGCTAGTCCTCCCTCCTCCAGAAGATATCACACATGCTTCCCCCCCCCCCTCAAGTCTCCCTCAGCCTCTTTGGCAATCACAGCCACCTAAAAATTAATGTCCCCACACGCCATTCGCAGTTAAGGAAAAGCGACAGAGACTTACGGCGCAATGAGCTCTGTTCTGCTACGTTAAATTTCTAATTACACGCGCACCGGTAGAGGAAACGCTCCACCCCTTTTTTCCTTTTTTCTTTTCTTTTTTTTTTTTTTGCATGCGTCACACAGATAAGGTGCATGGAATGATATCAGGGTTTACACCTTTGAGGTTCTTGTAGCCAGCTTTTCAGCATTCTCTGTTGAACAGATTTGGGATCAGTTCCTCTCAGGGAGCTTCGCAGTTTGACCTCCAAGCTTTTTCTTTCTTCTGTTCCTGCCAATGCAGCGTTAGACGAACTTTAGAGGGAATTTTGTTCATGTGTTTATCCAGAGGCCAGTTCGGCTTCTTTCTGTGTTTTGAAAGGTCAAGAATGTTCCATGTCGTTGCTCATACAGATGTCAACGTGTCTCCTGATCTCATTATCTCGTTTTAATAGAATCGGACCCAGGTGTTTTGTGTCTTGTAAAAGCATGTGATATCACTGTATACTAGTGTTCCTGCGACGATATTCACGCTCTCTCTCTTCTTCTGTCTGTTGCAGCTCGGATCGGCAAGCTGAAGCGGCGGAAGCCGGAAGATGGACAGGTATGTCCGCTGTGCAGCGCTCCGCTGGAAGGAACGGTTGAGGAAATGAATAGGCATGTGGAAGCCTGTCTGTTAAAGGTAGCATCTCAAACCTAGGCCCTACCCAGCCTCCGAATCTCTAGACTCTCTAGAGTTCACGCTGTCTCCTCTTAGCCGGCACCTTTCCCTGGACATCAGCCTCTGTACAAAAAAATATAAATATACAGTATATATAGATATCTCGCACACGTGCTTAAACGCACATCATGTCTGATGCACAAGATAGCTGAAGTAGCAGTCACATGACCATGTCCAGGGGAAGCCGTACGGCGATCACACTTTCCTAAAAGGAGTCTCCTAGTTTCTGTCCTCCTTCCTCATGTAGAATATCTGACCGGCTTGGCGAGGTTGGCTTCCTGAACCAGCTTGTTCTTTTCTTAGATTTTTTTCGGTTCTCCGTTTCAGTCGTGAGCGGTTCAGGAGGCAACACCTACCCATCCATTCCTCTCTAATCCAGTAGTTCTAGCATTACTAATGCACTCTTCGTGTTGGGGTTTGGTTCATTGCATGTCCTTTACCTTCTGTTAGAAATAGTCCTGTTAGAACAGGAGCATTATAAAAGCAGTGTAGTGCAAGACTCTAGAGTAACAGTGAGCGTACCATGTGTGTGGACATTCTCTCACAGTCTTCTTTCCTCAGAGGGAGGGAGGCATGGACGACGATCAGGTCGATATGGAAGGCGAGAACGGCACCCGCTTCGAAGAGTACGAATGGTGCGGCCAGAAGAGGGTCCGAGCCACCTCTCTGCTGGAGGGAGGCTTCAGGGGTAAGCACTGTGATTTTATCCGTTTGTAAACGTCCAAGAAAGATAATGCCAATCCCGAGAGTACAAATTATGCACATTTTGGAATTTGAGTAGGGAATTATTATTATTATTTATTAATTAATTTATTTTATTATATTTCTTTGGTACATAATCGGTATAGATAATGAGTGACCGAGTGAGTTTGTTTTTCTGTGATAGAAACGCAATCTGATTATGTACCAAAAAAAAAAAAATCAATAAAATAAAAAATATTATGAACTATGAATTATTGTCAAAACTTATTCAAACATTACGGGCGATTTGGGAACACCTATTAGCCTAATCTGCGTATCCAGAGGAAAGCACAGGGAGATCATGCACAAAATCGAACCCCCGACCCCGGAGGTGCAAGGCGACAGTGCTAACCACTAAGCCACCGTGCCGCCCAAAACAAAACAAACTAACTGATTAAAATTTCTTGAACTCGCTTATGGCTTCAGCTTTCGGTCCACAATATTGTTCAGGTACGATGACCATTTTAATTATGAAAAAAGTCATAAAACCTGTGAGAGCCTCCAGCATTTAACTCTAATCAATTTCTCTGCCTCTTATTTATGCTCAGATATACATCTTGAACAGAGCTTGTGATAAAGATAATTCAATAGGCTCTCTGTGTGTTAGTACGAGAGTTTATGTTGTTTGGTTGCACTGGTCCAGGTGATTGGCTCTGGTGTGTTCTGTTAAGCTCTGTACAGAGCCATGTGACATCCGGTGACCTGCAGCCCAACATTGTGCAACTCTCACACTTTACTGCCCACTCGCAGTCTGACTTTCTTTTTTTTTTTCTTTTTTTTTTTTTTAAAGAATTCAGCTTAGTTTATAAAAACCAGGCATCACTTTTGATGAGTTTGTATCTCTGAGTGCTTCTCCTAAGAGGTAGTATGTTGTTGTAGTAGTGTTCAAGTAGTTTAAAAGGCAACTCTGTGTTCATCGCTTCTTTTAAAACATGCACAGCTTAGTTACGGTGCACGGATGCACGCTTTGTTTACCTCAGCATCTGAACCCCAGTACTGCTTTATCCTCACGGACACACTTAGTGAAGAGCCTCTCCTCCTCCTCAGGGGCCTTTTGTAAACTTCAGTGCTCTTAACGGTGGCGAGATGCTTCGATCGCAAGTGGAAGGAACTGAATAACAAAGCGGCGAGTGTGGATAGAGAGGGGGTGGTGGTGGATGGTGGTGGGGGCGGAGAAGGCTTAGCATCTTCTCACAGTCCCAGCTAGGCAGCCAGTATAGCCGAATCAATCGGGAATGTGACCGGCTCGGGGTCTGTCTGCGCTGGAAATTTTTATTTTTTTCAGCCTTTGAAATGACTGCGATGGAGAGCCTGAGCCGTGCTGAGAGAGAGAGAGAGAGAGAGAGAGAGCTGGCCTCCTGAACACTTGAAAGTCCCCTGTATTTACCTTGAAAGTGCTCAGCTAATGTCCTCAGGGCAGCGAGCCCGAGTGGCGGAATCCCTCCTGCCCCCCTAGAGAGGAAAATGGGGAGGAGAGAAGGCAGATATAGGGGTGTGAAGAGAGCCATCAATGGGATAAGAGGCCTCTCAGCTCTGAACCTCCAGCTCCGATGTCTCCATCTCTCCGAAGGTGCAGGAAGAAAGTCGAGGGGAAGCACTTTCAACTGAACAAAAGGAGAGAAATCGAAGCGGATCAGTTTTGGGCGATGGAGCTCCAGGCCTCCTGTGTCCCAGGCTTAGGAGAGCTGTAAGGCTGATGAACAGATAGAGACGGCAGCCACAGAGGACGGAGGGATGGATGTGCAGAGAGATAGAGGTTTAGAGCAAAGCACATGGGACGATTTTAAGCCTTTGTAAATAATTTCTTTAAACGTGGACTTTGTACTCCCTCTCCTTCCCCACTTCTTCTAGCGGGACGTGCTAAATGCCATTCTGATTAGGTGAACTTTGACCTCTGCTCCAAACAGACAGGGTTGCAAGGGCTGTGTTGTTTCTTTTAGTCATCTATATAGATTAGCCTGGCGTGTCAGTCACGACATATGTAGATCAGGATGTAATAGTCATTTGAGTAAGGCTACAGTTTAACAGGTGCTGTTCGTGATGCTCAAGCAGCCTCGTCTTTGGTCTATTTTATTATTATTTTTTCTCCGTAGCACTCCAGAGCTCACTCGACGTATTTCCATGGTAGAAGTACAGTAGACTGCGTTAACCAGTAAAGCTACATGTTATGTGTGGCTGAGATGTTTTATTGATTGGGCGTGTGTTGACTGGGTGGGAGGAGGACACTGTCCCCGGGGGGGAGCAGCCAGAGACACGGCGCGGCAGCGTGCATAATGCGGCTGAAAGGCAGTTAGAGCGCCACTGACCTTTTCAGCACAGATTAGATTGCCTGCCAGGTCCAGTTAGCAGCAAGCCAGCGACTCTTCCAACACCTCTCAGGTACAGAGGCCTGCACGGCTGACACAGAGCAGTGTTTTTACGTTGGCTTGCCTTTTTTTTTTTTTTTTTTTTAAACAGATTTCTGATTTGTATACAGCTGAATGGAAATGTTGGTATGTTTATAGGGTAGTTTCTCTAAGCTCAGAATGTTCCCCACACATATTGTTTAGTTGTGCTATCCTTATTTTATGGATGTATTTTATGTTTTCACCATCTTGTGCTTTATGTGGCAATACTGATCGTGTTTAGGGCAATTTTTTTTCATGGGAGCGTAGGCTCTGTTTTGTACCAAGTGTCATTTAAAAGAGGAAAAAGAAAAAAACCTTTTATATTATAGTTTAATAATTAAATGATTTAGAAATTAACCTCACATGCACGCACTTCCTGTGTCACAACCTTGCAGCTTAACAGAGTGTCCACTGGCTTTGTATTCGATATTGATCGACACAATTTTTATATTGTGATGAAAATGAAAAAATGTGCCTCTTTCACATCATTCCTGTGAGGTAGCGTACAGGCTGAAGTTTTTTATATATTCTGCCTTCAAGATGAAGCAAAAATCATGAAGAAACTGCCTCCCTCCAGCTGTGTAGTGTCCAGTGGATCAGTGCTGCCTCTTTGCTGTGGCTCGAGCCATACATTAGTAACAAGCACACAGGATCCACCGCTTAATCAATTGATTGGATTAACAGTGATTTATTTTATTTTTTTCTTCTTTCCTTGCTCCTTATGGCCTGCCACATCCTCCCCAGGCCTCACTACTATTAGTGGTCAGGACAATCTATTTATTTGGCTGTTTTCCACCTCTCTGCTTGTACTTCTTCCCACATCTTCACAGTGAATTAATGGTCCAGCGTCATTTTCAGGTTATTACGGGAGTCCGCGTGGTACACAACAGAGCTGAACACTGATTCAGATGCAGCGTAGACAAGGTTTCTTACAATTTGCCGAAATGAGAAGCTTTATACAACGAAGGTAATGTTCACATATGCTAGCACAGCCATAGGGACCAAATAAAACTTAAAAGCTTCCTTTTATTTGATCACTAAAAACCGTCGGCATGTTGTTAAAAGGAAGGAGGGGAGGGGGCGGGGGGAAACAGGTAGCGTTTGCAGCACGTTTTATGCTTTCTGGCCCATTGGGCTCCCTTTAGAGAGCTGTGGAGGGAGGGGGAGAGTGCCCTACTCCTGCCACTCCTAACTTTCATTCTCCTGCACCACAGAATGGAGATCACTCCAGCATCACTCAGTGGGATGAGAGGAGGCAGCAGTTCTCCTCTTCTCACTCTCACACACACACACACACACACACACACACACACACACACACACACACACACACACACACACACACACAGATCCCCACACCTTTGAACCTGTCAGGATGTTCGGAGAGCTTCGGTATCCTAACTGGAGCTGAAGGCGCCGGCTGGAGTTTGTGTGTGCGCTCATCACCGGGTTTATAGAGGTGCCAGTCAGGTGGCTGCGCTCCACTGCACCAGGCTCGTGTGTGTGACGGGTACCTCACTCCAGCTGGGACGCCTCAGAGTTGCAGGCACAGCCCTGTCGCCTTCAATCAGCCTGCTGCCGGGGCATTTAATTGATGTTGCTTTGGCCTCTGTAATGAGACTGGACTGAAAGTGGACATGGATTTATTGTGGAAGCCATACAGGCTTTGATTCTTATACGTTGTATATAGCAGCGAGGAGATTTTCTATGTTTTAAATACTTGGATGAGAGGACAATATGGCAGGTCTAATAATGTATAAGGAGCTAAATATCTCAAACGTGATGGATCAAACACAAAGGGATTTTACTGAAAAGTGCGAAAGAGCAAAATAAAATTTCCTTGATTTTATTTTTAAGCAGGCATTATTAAAAAATATATATTTGTCTGGATGCAAATCCTGATTATTGCACAGCCTTCCAAGAACACAACGGAATAATTAAAACCTTGCGAATGAATTCTCCGACAAAAAAAACTTTATGCTGTTTATTATTCAAGTCTGTTTGAAGGCGCCATGTGAACACAACCAAACGTTTAAACATGTTTTTCGTATACATCAATAATAAATGGGACTAATACTAAAATAATAAACTATATCAAATAAACTCTGATGTTGGATCAAGACACACTTTTCCTTTTAAAAATCGCTGGGATCAAGTGACCTATACAAGATGCAGGATAGGACACACAAAAGCAACACGCACATTTTTACTGTCGAGAGAAAATCCACCACAATGTTGATCAAGCAGAACCCAGTTGTCCATCAAACATATTTTATTTGAATGCAACTCTTTTACTCCTTTAAGGAACTTGTTTTACTCTTGACACTTAAAAAAAAGTTTTTGAACAAGTAAATCCAAATATGGTTTTAAAATTCTTAGAAAAAATTATTGTTAAAAATCTTATCTAGTTTTTAAATAACAAAAATGCTTCTCGCCATGAATATAGCCATAGAAGCTGGCATGGCGTTAAAAAAAGAAAGTAAACATGTTTTTCAAGTAAAATCTTAATATCGACTGATTTTAACAAAAAAAAAAAGTCTGCAGTTCTTTGTAATAAAAAAAAATAAAAAAAACCATTTTTCCGTGTTTGTAACAGGAACAGGCTTTGCCATGTGCAGCGCAAAAGAGAACCACGACAGCGATGCCGACCTGGATGTGGACGGAGACGACACGCTGGAGTACGGCAAAGCGCAGTATCCTTCCCTAACCTCACTGGCGCTAAACGGCGTTTGCAGATTTATTTATTTATTTTTTTGGATGTGTCGCTATAGAACCAAAGAGTTTATGGGGTGATTTCCTTAACCTGGCATTCGCAGGTACACCGAAGCAGACATCATTCCCTGTTCTGGAGAAGACCAAGGGGAGACCAAAGAGCGCGAGGCACTCCGTGGAGCCGTCTTAAAGTATGTGCTTTCATCCGTGTTTTGTTTTTGCATCATCTTGCGAGGGTTTTCCTTTTGCTAGAACGTTCTGAATGTCTTTCTCATTCACAGCGGAGGCATGCCGTCAAACCGGATAACGCCGGAGTTCTCCAAGTGGGCCAGCGACGGTGAGTATTATTATTATTATTATTATTAATGTTGCGTTTTGTCCCTGTTGCAGCGAGTAGTTTGTAAGTGTGTACGCAAAACCAACACGATCACGTGTGTGCGTCTGCAGAAATGCCGTCAACGAGCAACGGCGAGAGCAGCAAGCAGGAGGCCAGCTCCTCATCGACGTCTAGCGTGCCCAGGACCTGCAAAAACAGCGAGATCGAGAAGTAAGTGCAAATACACAAGCATGATTCTAGTCCTACCCCTTTTGAGGCGTGCCGGTGACTGGCGTACCGGGGGTGAGATGAGTTTGTGTAGGAGGTGATGGGTCATAAATGATGCATTTCATGCTCTCGGCTCTCTAGCGCAGCCTCGATCACAGGGAGGAGCTCGCACTATCGATCCTGGGCAGCTGAGCCTCTCGTCCCTACTACCAAGGTACCCTGGGAATGCTAATGCCACGCTTTTCCAGTGCTTGTACACCAGCGCTTATTAGCAGGAGGGCAGTAAAGTCTAGAAAACAGAGGGTGACATGGGGGGGTACAGCTAATTAAAAATCCACACAAGCCGTGATAATTGATTTTAGTCCACTAGTGATTCACAGTACCTAACGTACATCACATGTCCATCCTTTAGCTCTGAATAGTGCATGTGCAGCAAAGAGGGCGTGTGTACGGGCCTAAGTTCGGATTGAACATCCGCCACAGATTCTCATCCCCTCAGAGAGACGGAGGAAGGGCCGAGGGTGGGCTCGAAGGGAGCAGAAGATGAATCTGAATAACCTGGCTCGTGTGAAAAGGCCAGCCCCTCTAATTCCCTCATCTCCATGTCCTCATCCATATTCCCCGACAAGTGAACCCGCAAAACAATTTCCCTCTACTAGTGTCTGAGAGAGCTACCCCCTCTGCATGGGTAATTGGGGTCAGAACAGCTCCGGTGTGTCTGAGTCTGTGTACGAGTTTCTTTTCGTGTGTGTGTCTGTCTCTCTTTTCTATATATGGTATACATTTTATATAAATATATATATATATATATATATATATATATATATAATACACACACACACACACACACACAACATTACAGTAAGTATATTAAGTACACCTTTACACAGTTGTGGCCACAATAAGAATCTACCATTCCACCACATCCCAAATGTGCTTCTCTATTGGATTGAGATCTGGTGCCTGTAGAGACCATTTGAGTACAGTGAGCATGTTCAATACTCCTCAGACCAGACAAAGTTTTTCCAATCTTCTATTGTACAATTTTGTTGTTCTTTGCTGACAGGCATGCATTCAGAGATGCTCTTCAGCATAACTTGGATTTATGAAATGTTAGTTGAATTCCTGCTGCTTTTCTATCATTCTCCTCTGACCTTACCAAGACATTTTTGCCCCAAAACCGCCACTCACTGGGTGTTTTCTCTTTTTCAGACCTTTCCCTGTAAACCCTAGAGATTTTCATGTGTGAAAATTCCAGTAGATCAGCAGTTTCAGAAATACTCAAGTCAGCCTGTCTGGCACCAACAACCATGTCACGTACAAATTAAAACATGGGTTATGTTTAGATTTAAATCTGGTGATTGGGATGTGTGATAACACCAGTCTGAAAAGGGATAAATTGTGTCCATGAATGGATGCATACGGTCTACAGCAATTACAAGTGAGTAATTTTTTCGGGTTCTGCTAGTGTTCTCAGATACGAAATGTTTTCTAAGATACGTTATAGTGATTATCGTCTGTAGAGAAGCTTGGGAAAGGTCTGATCTTTATATATATAAAACCAAAATCGTGTTTGTGGCTTTTTTTTGCGCAGGTAGTTCTGTCACAGACGTGTCACGTGTCACAACAGAACGTGAGGAATGCCTGTGAGACAGAGTATGACATAACTACCCATCACAGGCTTTCCTCTCGTCCTACTGTGATGCGTAGTGGGATGTCAAACTCTGACTGTCACAGGCTTTCCTCTCGTCCTACTGTTGTGTCATACTGTGACCGTGTCACAAGCATTCCTCGCCAAATGAAACGAAACCTCTGCAAATGCTGCCTAAAATCCGGACACGGATGGTTTTTCCACCGGTAGGCAGTAGGTAACGTCGTCATCACCTTTTATGTCATACTGTGAGGTAATAATATAGCTGCCGAAACACTGGAGCAGCGTGAAGGGTTGTAGGAAGTTGACCTCGCACTCCATTCGCAGGTAATGACCGCACGCGGGCGTCAGGATCTGCACACAGGCGGAGCCGCAGGTACCCCCTAGTAATATAAAAAAAAAAAAAAAAAAGAAAGATATGTGGATCATGAAAAAAGCCTCAGCTAGTAACTATAGCTACTATCGCGCCACGCGTGATATCGTAAAGTATCAAAGGGCAGATGGAAACGGCACGGTAGGGAATGTAAAGAAAATGGGTGATTAAATTGTTCGAATTAACCATGTGTTTTCGGTTACCAAATATTTTACAAGATATGTTACAATGATGCGAGTTTGTAGAGAAACATGGAAAAGGTCACCGCGGTGAAGTTAGTTTGATATTCAGACATTCGACAGACATTCGGAAGCAGTATTTTAGGGACCGTCGACAAATTTCTGTCCAAATGAAAAATGAAAGTACTTGTTACTTAGCTGGCTACGTGCCCCAGTTATTCTAATTTATTATTCCATGCATGCTGCTTTTGTTTATTATTAATTGTTGAATTAAT
>JAQQZT010000001.1:25918816-25931965 GCA_030068275.1 Clarias platycephalus
GTGTGTGTGTGTGTGTGTGTGTGTGTGTGTGTGTGTGTGTGTGTGTGTGTGTGTGTGTGTGTGAGGGAGAGAGAGACCATGACCGTGTGGGTATGTGAGTGGGAGGATGAAGATGGACAGAACACTGTTCCTAAGTGGTGCAGCAGAAGCATGACAGCTTGGATTGATTCATCACTTTCTCCACCGAGACCCCCTCGCTGTCTCGTGCTCGCGCACACACACAACGGGCAGACGTTTAAGCTAGACCGAGCGTGTGTGTGTTTGGGGGAGCATTAAGTGTTTTAGCCTGCTGGAGTATGAATCACCGGCAGCTGTTTGAAGTTAAGGCCGAGGAGGAAGCAGGGAGCAACAGTCCTCGAGTAACCTTTCTCTATTAGCTTAGCGCATAGCTACACACACACACACACACACACACACCGCGTGTTTATTTAATATCTCCCACAATATTTCTTTATGGCTGCGCCTCGTCCCCATCTATCTATCTCCATGACAGCGAGCATCTCTACAACGGCGCGTCCTCAGTCCCGGCGCACCAGCTGTTACACCATATCGCATTATGGAAGGAGCAGCACGCACAACTCTGTGATGATGATGTCATTAATCAAGCACTGAGGGGTCATGGGAAGGGGGGGGGGGGGGTTACGTGTAGCAGAAAGATGTTTTTTTTTTTGTTTGTTTGTTTGTTTTGTTTTCTTTTGTAATAAAAGTGATTATATGCCCAGATTGAGATTTCAGCAAAGCATAAAAGGGTAGCGATCATGTTTCTGGAAACTTTTCCTCCTTCCGTTACAAAAAACATTCTGCGCATCCTAAGAGCTGGCTGCCTCAAAGCCCTGAATCCAGACGCATGGGTAAAGACATGCGATGATGTTATTTTCAATTTCCTAAAGTGAAGGGCCTTAATCTGAGTGCACTTTAAAGATGCCAGACAAGGAGCTGAATGATTCCACTCCAGCAGAGAACGCTAAAAAACAATCACCACCCCTCCACCTCCTCTTCCTCCACCTCCTCCTCCTCCTCTGTGCACGGCTTGTGAGACTCGTGCGTTTCAATCTGCAATGAAAATGAGATTTGTCGAGTTTAGTTACAGTGATTCATCGTGAATGGTTTCGAGCGAGAGAGGAGAACTGTGCTTGGTCTTACATGGTACACATCGTGTAGTGGTGTATGTGTGTGTGTGTCATGATTAGGGGTCAGACGGGTATATGGGAGGAATTCTGTGCCTGCAGTGCCTCAGATTTATACAACTGGTCTGCTAGTGCATTAACTGCACACGTGTTCTTCCTTCAGGCTTCCAAAGCCTTTGGAAGGTTAACACCGTTTCCCATCAGCAAGGTGTTTGCATCAATGGGTCTGTTTTAAGTCAAGTATCCTGTAAAGTGTTAAACTGGTTTAGCGAGCAAACAGTCCAGGGCTTACGAAGTCCATTTTAGCACTTCTGATAGCTTACATTCAGGACTAGGGCTGAAACGATTCCTCGAGTAATTCGATTACAAAAAATGATCGAGGCAAAATCTTCTGCCTCAAAGCTTCTTTTAATAAATGTTAAAAGCCTGCATTATGTTTTTGCGCAATTATTTGTTTGGCGTGACACAGCGCGCTTCCGGATGCAAGCCGCCAGTAAACACCGATGAAGAAGAAGCGCTTACGTTACCTGAAAAAGCGGAAGGAGACGCAAACAGTTAGCTGTGTATTGATTTGAGGGAGAGTTCTGGTGCGGGCTGGAAAATGGAAAGGAGCGATAAAAATTATCAGCGAGCCAAAAGATGAAGAAACCAGCAAGAGAAAACGACAGAAATTGTCAGTAAAGGCTTATATGTTATGCCTGAGATGTAGATTTTGAAACTTTTAGTTCTGAAAGTTTAGTTGCACAACTTTTGTATAATTATTTATTTTAATATGTGCCTTAGGTTTTTTTTTTGATACTTAGTCATTTGAAATACCTTTTTTTAATTTTTGCATCTGAGAAAAGGCTGTAAAATAAGAATGTATGGCACTGTAGTGCACTTAATTCATCTTAGTCAACTTTAAACTATTCCTTGTATTGTGAATAATGACTGTTTATTTTTGATAAAATGCTGTATGCATTTAAAAAATGAAAGTAGATTTTTCTAAAAAGAAAACCAATTAAAATTTGTTTCTCTTCTATATTTTACTTTGCAGTTTAAGTAAGCAAAAGTACATTTTATACGATTAATCGATTACATCGATTTGGTAGAATACTCGATTACTAAAATATTCGATAGCTACAGCCCTATTCAGGACATACCTATAGTATAGTTAATAGTCTCGATTATGGACAGTATCTACACTCTATCATGTCCTTTTTCCGTTTAGTGCTTGCTTTTATTTTTTTTCCCCATGTTGTATCTGCACCTACTTGGACAATATTTCTTCAATAGAATTGGAATTGTTCCGATTAGAAATTCGAACTTAACTGTTCACATGGGCGCTGATCTGATGAGGTGTGTTTACTTGCTCAAGGCATTTAATCAGATTATAAATCGTTTGAAATGTGCGTTTAATTAACAAATAAGAGAGTTTACCGATCAGGAATGAAAGCAAAATTTTCTTCTTGGAAATTCATCCCATATATATATACACACACACACACACACACACACACACTCCAGCTAGAGATAAACTGCCCAGTCGAGTATTTACATTATTATTTACCATTATTTAGTTACTGAACAGGTTATCTAAGGTTTGCACTCCTCCTCGCATTCTGATTGACAATTCGTTCAGATTAGACAGGATGTCCTGTTTATATTTATTCTGATTGGACTGTTATCCTCTACAACCATCGTGACCCTCACCAGAACTAAGCGGTGCCTGAACATGAACAGCATATGAATGAATCAATCATGTGCCACTGTTGTGTTTCTTTCAAAGTACTGAAACTGTTACTGCTTTATTTAGACTCTTATTCCTTCTCGAGTAAATCTAGTAGCTCCACCTTACGTGTATCGTTTAAGTTCCCGTTTAATGCCCCCTTTTCAAACCCGCTCTTACACCATCATGCTTACCTGCAGGGGAAATTATTTCTGCCTTCCTGTGTGTGAGCTCATCGTGACCCCTGTGTCAGCACTTTACAGTAAAGTTGAGCTCAATCTACTTCTCGTCCCGCATCTAAAGAAGGATTAAAACCTTTTATTACTCAGAGGAATTAAAATAACTTTTAGAATGTGGTTTTCTATAAACCTCAGCTCGATGAATATTCATGGTGTTATGGCCCCGTGTGAGAGAGGTTGGACTTTATTGGCGGGAAAGTTCTGCGTGTCGCAGACAGTGTGTGCCGCGGCGATTTACAAAGCTGTTAAAGAAAACCGTGGGCATGGAGTGCAGCTCTCGCGCGTGCACACACACTCCTCTGTCTGCTTTATAAGCAAGCACGCTAATCAAGGCTAAATGCTTTTTTACAAGCTGCCCAGCAGTAAGAGGAGATTTTAAAGCTTTATGGTCCCTGTGCTGATTGTAGGTTAGTGAGTAGCTGACCGCCGGTCTGTCCGGCCTGCCAGATGTACAGCAGGCTCTCCTTGCTCAAGGTCTTAATCCAGCGCTAGTGACTCTGGAGTCTGATCTAGGCATGTGCTGATCCTATGAACATTTTATAGCCTAGCCTTTGATTATAGTTCGCAGCACCGCCATGATATTGTACAAGCTGATTGGTTTACTAAAGTAGCCACTAATTATGTCCGTTAGCTGTTAAATATAATCATACGCAGCTTTTGGGAGTCCACAAAGCTGACTGAGCTATTAATCACGACCAAGACCTGATGTTTTGCCTAAATAGGTTTCGTTAAAATGTGTCGGTATCTTACTTGGTACGAGTTTTCTTATGTTTGACAGATTTGTAGCTCTATTGATCGGAGATGGGGGGGGAGGGGGGGTATTGTTGATGATATATCGGATTCTTTTTGTGTGGCTGTTCACACTGACTTCAAAAACAATTATTTAAAATATATAATTATTCTTTTTATTTTAAATATGTGGTTGCATTTAAGGTTGTGAAATCTTGGCATTCTTCTATAATCCTACAGGTGGTGCTCTCTTAATTATTAAAAAAAATTGCCAGGCAGCACAGCGTCCTGTGTTGGAGGTGCTAATTATTTAAGGAGTTTGTTGAAAATTGTAACAAAAAAAAAATTTAAACAGGGTAGGGCTGTAGATATCAAATATTTTAGTAATCGAGTATTCTATCAAAAATTTAATCAAGTAATCGGATGAAATGTACTTTTGCTTAATTAAACAGCATTGTAAAATATATAAGAGAAACAAAGATTAATTGATTTTCATTTTTCAATGATTTTCAATCTACTTTTATTTTTATTTTTTTTATGTATAAAGTATTTTATTAAAGATAAACATTGTCATTATCCACAATACAAGGAATACTTTAAAGTTGACGGAGATGAATTAAGTGCATTACAGTGCCATACATTCTTATTTTAAAGTCTTTTCTCGTATGAAAAAAAAAAAAAAAAAAAAAAGGTATTTCAAATGACTAAATATCAAAAAAACTAAGGCACACATTAAAATTAATTTTTATATAATTTTATCGCTCCCTTCCATTTTGCATCCCGCAACAGCTCAAATCAATACACAGCTAACTGTTTACGTCTACTTCCGCTTTGTGGGTGACGGAAGCGCGCTGTGTCACGCCAAACAAATAATTGCGCAAAAACATAACGCAAGCTTTTAAAATTAATTTAAAGAAGCTTTTTTGTAATCGAATTACTCGAGGAATCGTTTCAACCCTAAAACAGGGTATGTATAACAACATGATGCTTATACAATCACAATACAAATGGAGTCGACACATTAGGTATCGTGAGATCATGTCGGTCGATCCCTAGTGATCCCCATCCCTACTGTTTGTCCGGTGTGGTTCACAGTGATGTAGTGATGTCCACCCTGATTTTCACACAATTAACCTACAAAACCTCATTAAGAAAGAGAGGTCATTGTTAAACCGTGTATCTCAAAACAAACGTAGACCATCCTTGTATATTTCGCATCATGATCATTTTCAGACCATTATTTATTAAAATTTTTATTTATGCATTTCTTGGTTGGCTTGAGGAACCCTATCTTGAGGAATCCTCCCACCATAAACATCACTCCTTCCATTTAGTCTTGTAGGAGAGCCGCAATCCATAATCGTGCCACAACCCCCACCCCCCCCTCCTTACTGCCCCTCCACCTGATTTACATCTCTTATACCGTGTTTGTGTGGAAGGTGGACGAGTCCTCATCGAGGGCCGGCGCAGGCATGTAATAAATGGCGCTATTGGAAAAGGCAGCGGAATGGAACAGGCACTAATCGGAGGGAGAGTGCCGGGGAGAACGCCGGCGTGATCGATACCGTAGATCAGCGCTCCATCTGGCTGGAAAATGAGCGGATCACCATAAACATCCCACCAAGCAAGACGTCGCCCAATCAATGGCACCCACATCGATTTAGTTATTGCGAGTTCATATGCTACGGACAGTGTTAAATGTACATCCACCAGCCCACAGGCATTCATCAGCGGATGAGTAGTGAGGGCGTGAGACTGAGAGCTAGAGGGGGAGAGACGGGTAGCGGATCGAGATCATATGATAGTGATTCAGCTCTGTGGAAATAAATGCAAAATGGACATGATAGAAATAAAGTTTCAGCTTTTTGTTTTGTTTGTTTTTAATCACATCAGTGTCGGATAGATATGGATATCTGCCTTTATATATCTGCGCCAGTTGAATTGACTGTAAAGCTTTGCTTTTTTTCTCTCTGTCTCTCCACAGGATCACAGAGGATTCCACAGGAACCACACTGGACGCTCTGAAGGCTCGCATCCGAGAACTGGAGAAGCAGATCCTCAGAGGAGACAGATACAAGTGTCTGATCTGCATGGTAAGATTACACCGCGTGTCAAGACGTCACACGCCGACCCATTTATGCTGAAAGAATAGAAGCCGGATGCACACTGATGATTTAATAAGAATATTGTGTTTACTCAATATTAATTCTTAAGGCTTTAAAATGCATCATTGCAGATGTATTGTGGGAGAAAAAAAAACACACTGCCTCAGATGTTTGCTGCAAAATAGTGTTTCCCATTTTTCTAAACTCCTGCCCACTCTTTTTTTTTTTTTTTTTTTTTTTTTAATTTATTTCTTCTTATTATTATAATACCCCCCTCCCTCTTTCTTAAAGACGAAAGAAATGTTTCTTCTTTAAAACATCAAGACAGAGTGTAGATATTGATAGTGGTTCTGACGTGATGTTCCATCATCACTCGTTCTGAATAATCCAGAGCAATTTTGCATTTTTGTTCACGCTTTACACGACTCCGGTTCTCCAGCTGGATCCTTGCATTTTTTGAATTTATTTATATATATATTTTTTTAAATACTTCTCCCTGATCAGTGGAGGTCTACTGCCACCTGCTGCTCATGTAGACTAAAACAGACCTCCCTGCTCGTTCCACCCTCTTTGATCACTGCTCAAGTAATTACGGGGTGTGGTTTTCTAATAATGAATAAACATGTGTTTTAAAGAGCTGAAGATAATTACGTGTCTGGAACTTGCTTCTGTGTCCTGGGGTGGCACATGTGCTCAGTACGCACTGCCAGAACTGGAATCAAGCTGCAGCTAAATGTTAAACATCTTAATGTTTATTTGTTTTTGTTTTTCTGAAGTAGAAATCACTCAAAAGCATCTTGTTTCTTTTTCAGGACTCTTACACAGCACCGCTCACCTCCATCCAGTGTTGGCATGTCCACTGTGAAGAATGCTGGCTTAGGACTCTGGTGAGAATCTCTAGATTTTGGTATACACATCTGGGTTACCTAGCAACCAGACGTATCCTTCCACCACCATTGATTCCGCTTTCAGATCGAGAAAATGAATAGTGAACAGCCTGTGAATAATGTTGCTGGTTGTCTGATTGATGGAACTCGTTAATTTGGCTCACACACACGCACGCACTTGTGTGTCTCCTGATTTCCTGAGTCTGTCAGCGTGTTCAGCGGCTACACGAGGAAGCAATTAATAAATGCTTCCCAGCCACAGTTTTGTTTTTATTTATTTTTTCCTCCAATATATGTTGTCTTAAATTTTCCTGCTGGCTGTCCTGAAAAGGCCCTCATGTGTCCACCACATTGATGAATGTAAAGAGTGACGGATCAGAGAAGTGTGTGTTTGTGTGCGCAGTGAGCCCATTCTGCCACAGAGGCTTGTTACTAATGCTGGCATTAAAACTGTTGCCTTAAGGCTACAATAAAAGGCAGCACGCTGGGGCTCCTCGCGTCTCGATCAAAGTAAATGTGTGTAATTTAGTTACAGACAGGGCTAACTGAGGAGCCCACGCCTCACACTCTCGTTAAACACAGGTAACCCCTGCCTAGCTAGAACAAAGGAACCAGCTTAAACATGGAGTGGCCTGTGGTTTTGGCGAAAGGCAGAGAGGGAAACCAGTTTTACCTGGAACTGTGATCAAGGAGGAGGTACCATAAGTACCCTGACTTGCTCACTTGTTTGCTTGCTTGCTTATTAATTAATTTATTTGTCAAAGTTAATGATAGTAGTCTAACTGGATGGAAATTGTCCAACAAAGTGGACTACTTTTTAAAAGTACTAAATTTTAAGTAGAAAAATGAACCAAGTGAGATGTCGGAGAGCCAGCGTGGTATTACACAAACGCACAGATCTCTTATAACACACTCCAAAGAGTTGAAGCCTCATGAGTTGGCTGGCACTGCTTCCAGACACCTGTGTTTGCCCACAGTTGTGTGTTTTCATGTCTGGTTTAGAACCCATGATAAGGCTCTTCTCCTGCATCTGTCCTGCACAGAAACGTTAAACCTCTGGCTGTGACACAGATGTGTGAAGCCTCTGTACGGATGCTGGAAGTCGTGCTGTAGAGATTATAGAAATTCCCCACTCTTGTGCCACTGTGTGCACATCCTGCCCCGTTCCCGACCGTGTAAAACGACTGCGCGAAACAGTCGGCAGTCCCTTTAAGTCTGACCCGTGGAAATATAGCACTTTGCCTCGGCTGGACTTGTGCGCTCTTTAAACTTTAGTCACACAGTCTTTACAAGTGCTGGGGACTTTGCGTAGCTGACGGTCTTTTTTTTTGTGTGTGTGATGTTTCAACTAAAGTATGTCCATGTGATCTCCCCCTGCTGGGCTTTCTTTACTGCCTGGCGTTTATGGGGAATGGATGAGGTTCTAGCTGAGTCCTAGGGGGTAGGATGTGTGCTTTTTCAAGCAAGATGCGGCTGTCTTTTAGGAGGGCATTCTATATTGTGCAATTCTTTTTTTATTTTTTTATTTTTTTTCTTTTTTTTTTTTCTCCACCAACTCATCTTTGTACCATTTTTAATATATTACACCAGTGACGTATTGACAAATAACCGTTTCCTTTTTTTTTCTTTTTTTTTCTTTCTCTCTCTCTTGCTCTCTCTCTACCCAGGGAAATAAGAAACTGTGTCCACAGTGCAACACCATCACATCACCAGGAGACCTCCGACGCGTGTATTTGTGAACGATTCACCATCAAGCGTGCGGATCCTTCCCCTTTTTTTTTTTTTTTTTTTTTCTTTTTTCTTTTTTGTCCATTCTGTTCTGGTGGATTTCAGTTTCCTCTTCCAGACTGAGAGTCTTGTGCCGATATTACTGAGGAGCATCTGATGTAGCAGCAAACTGCACAGGGACTTGTAAGGACTATGTATAGACTCAGTACTTCCCTGTGAGTGAAAAGCTCCTCCCACTTCTTGCCCAGCCTCTCGACTCTGCCCCCTTGTGGTGCTCCATGTTACAGTGCAGGTCCATAACGCTGCTGCCTACTTTCCAGCTTCGCTTTGACACACTTCCTCTGTTCGCTACGACGGAGTGTGTGTTTGTGTGTGTGTGTCTGTGTGTGCATGTCGGTGGGATTTCTCTCAGCAAGGCCACTGAGCTAGTAGTCTTCAGCTGGGACCGCCCTCCATCCCGGCAGGGACTAAAAGATTTAAGGAAAAAAGAAAAAGGAAAAAAAAAGTGATAATAGTTTAGCCCCCACCCTTCTGTCCCTTCCATCCCGTTCCACCCCTTTCTTCAAAATGTCATTGTGTTATTTCTGCCCCCCTAACCCCCAATTTTCACTTCTTTTGTGGTGTTCTAGTGACGTCAACCAAATTCAATGAACCAGTGCAAGCACATGTATTATAGTCTTGTATGTTTACGGTGTTGTGAGTAAATGACATAGAGAACACACTTGTATACACATGCATAACATGCGCACACACTCAAAGAAAAAAAAAAATTACACACACACACACAAGTATATATTGCTAAAGTCCAGTTTTAGTTGGGGGCCGAGGGTCGGGTGGGTGAAGGAGGGGCTGATGTTTCAATCTTTGTGGAAAAAGAAATCCCTCTGTATTTTTAAACAAATGTTGTTGTCTTGAGGTTGAAGTTGTATTTCATTGTACAGGAAGAAATTTAATAATATTAATAATGAAGTACTCGAACTAGGCTTTAAAGGTTTAGGCTGTACTTTTTTTTTTCTTTTCTTTTTTCCCCCCAACTGATATACGGTATAAACTGTAGATTCAAATCTAAAGTAAGGGAGCGCATCTCATTTTTCTTTGCCTCTTTTTATTTTATTTTATTTTATTTTTTACATTGGAAAGACTGAATGATTTTAATTTACTGTTAACCACCTTTAGGATACTTTATAGTAACAACATAAAACACTGCAGCGTAAAACTGCTACATTTGGTGTGAGTTTGCTGCAAGCAGACACCTGAGCAGGTGTGATCGCGTTCTTCCGTTTAAAGTTTGGCCTGCGTGAAGCTTTCCATTCCCACGTTTTGGGGATGGGCTCCGATCATTCAGCCTTGTTGTGGAAGACCGTGATGCTTTTAATTTCATCTCATTCTTCAAGATGGATCAGTTAGACCGGGATGATTGACAAATTGACCGATATCCTGGACCTTCCGCTCTTTCTAGGAGCGAGATGGTGTACTTTTGTATTTGTACAACTATATATTCTGTGATTTTTCTTTCCTGTATTGATGTAAGCAAAGAAGGGGAAATTAATTCTAGAAAAGAAAGCAAATTGCTGATTCCAGTCCCATAATAAATGGTCAAAATGTTATAACTCTTATTTTATTTAATTTTTCCTTTATTTTCCCCCTCATTTGCATCATTAGCTCAGAGATTAATGGCTGTCTCCTAAAATTCTGTAAATAAACCAGTTTTCAAATTTGACATTTGGAGTTGCCAAGCTTCATCCTAAAAAAAAAAATCAAGAGGCTGTCCACCACAGTGTATATGTATGAGATTATTGATCAGAGATGATAACCCCTTTTTAAATTTTAGTTTTTTTTTTTTTTTTTTGGAGAATAAAGGTCCTGTCCCAGTGATGAAAAAAAAAAAAATGCACAAAGCGATTGTGTGAGCCGATCTGTGTCCTTGTATAATTCTTGGAAATGGTACGTGTCTTACCCGTTTGTAAACTTCATTTGACAGTAATTAAATGATTGTACATCTGAACCATCTGTCCTGTGCTGGCCTCCTTCCCAGATCTACTATTGCTAATTACTGGTGCTCATGTCTTCTTCCAAATGGAGCCAAGCACCTGGACAAACGCTTGTTCTTCTTCAAGAAGTTTCGGTTTCAATTGAGTGTTAAAATTGGACACTGAGTTTCAAAAGGGGCTAACTTGATGAAGATTGGTAGGAATGGGAGCATTGTGTCATTTCACTAATTCGTGTCCATTAGCCGGGCAGCATGGTGATACAGCAGGTAGCACCAATGTTCCTGGTTGACTTGAGGTGTGTACTGTTTTCCCCCATTGTGGGATTCCCTAGGTTCTCACCTGGTTTATCCACATTACAACAGCATGCTGATGGGTGGATTGACTAGACTAAATTAGCTCTAGGTGTGAATAAATGTGTGTGCGTGTACTATACTCGAATAGGTTTATTGATTCACTGCCACCCTGACCAAGGTAAGCGACCCCCAGTGCCCTAATGGAAAAGGAACTGTCCTCCTAAATCAGGGATTGTTGGTTTACATCACAAGGTTATGGTTGGGTTGGGTGGTTGTGATGGGCTAGTAGTCACTTAAATATTTAAGCCTCTGGGTTACTGATACGGTTCAAGCCTCAGCACTACCACTGATACACTACACTGTTGGGTCTTTCGGCAAAACACTTAACCCTATCTGCTCAAGAGGTGCTATATCTTGGCTGACCCTCCACGCTCATTTCATTGTGCTGTAAAGGTCTTACTGAAAATGTATATACATTTATAAATTTATCCCTACATCAGATACATTTTAAAATGTGAAGATCGAGAAGTACATCATATCTTACCATGTCCGTGATCAAGGAAGACATGGATCCAGACTCTCATGTTCTGGCACCTTCCTCTAGATATCCGTACAGCGGAGTCTTGACTCAAGACGAATCTGTTTCTTTAATACTTGTACTAATCCTTGGGGGAAAAAAAAAAAAAACTTCCAAACTGCTTTTGATTAATGGCACTTAGTAACCTAGTGTAAGCATCTATCTGATGATGGAAACTTCAAAGCACTTTTTGTAAGTCGCTCTGGATAAGAGCATCTGCCAAATGCCTAAATGTAAATGTCTAAACTGTAAGATATTTAAGGTTTTCTATGCTCCTATTCCTTACATGCAAAACAAAGCTGCCACTTCTTCATTCATTTTAACCACTTTAATATGTAAAATCACAAACTTAAGGAAACAATAATCCCAGGAGTAGATCAAGCTCTTGCAGAGCATTGAGCTCAACAAAAAAAATAGCCGCAGGTCAAATACCTCTGCTGTTCTGACAGATCAACTGAATAGTTTATTATCCTCTCTGTTTTGTCCTCCCCCTGATCCAAGAGATGAAAGGTCGATCGTGTTAGCATTGACCTGTGGATGCTCTCCGCTGTGTTTCATATCTCATGGCAAGCGCTTACACAACTGAGAAGTGGGATCATCTGGCGTTAATGTAGGAAGGCTTGCGTCATCCTTCCCTGACCAACCCAGCCCAGACCTCAGAGTGTAGTGGTCCAGACAGATCCATAGAGTACATTAAGCATGTTGGCCGTGGGCACCGTCTCGTGTTACCAGACGCCCGAGAGGCGCTGGATCCAAGAGGAGGTCCTGTTAAATGCAAGCTGATCTATAGAAATCGCTTTTGGAGGTCAAACCCTTCCCTGGCTGGGGAAGGCAAAGTGCGGAGGGGTGTTATTGCCAGTTTACAAACATCTCTATGGGTCGATCGATAGGACAGGCCTCCTCTGGTGCACTGGGTAATTCCTCGATCGTTCCGGCTATCCGACTGATGGTAATTTACACCTACGGGTGGGAATTTGACTTGCTCTTACTCCACTTTTCCACTCTGACACCAGTGTCCACTTCTTTCTCTTCACCTCAGTTTGAAGTGCTACTACAACTCATTCAATTAGGAAACTCTCCATTCTCAGCCTCTTTGCATGATCGATTCAGTTGAGGTGCTTAATAGAAAAGGAGCTTTGGTGTTTGAACAAGAGGTGGGATTTGGAAGCCATTAAAATCCTATATGCTTCATATACTCTTTATAGATACACCACTCTATGACAATAGAGTCATTCTATAATTTGGGGTACATTTCACATAACAATGCCCTTTCTCAATATAACAAATAGTTGTTCAGGTTAGTACTGTAAATTCCTTCAGTGTAGCATACGGACAAAAATATTTGGCCAAACTTGTTAATTATCAAATTGAGGTTTTTCACTCAGACCCCTCATCCTCATATTCCAAAATGACTGTGCCCCAGTGCACAAAGACATGGTTTGATGAGTTCAGTGATGAAGTACTGGCCGGCACAGAGCCCTGACCTCAACCCCATGGAGCAACTTTGCAATGAACTGGAACAGAGATTGTGAGCCAGGCCTTCTCGTCCAACATCAGTGCCTGACCTCATAAATGCTCTACAAAATGAATGGGCACGAATTTCCACTGAAACACTCCCTAACCTTTTGGACAGCTTTCCAAGAAGAAGCTGTTATAGCTGCAAAAGGGGGACCAACTCCATATTGAAGTACAGTGGAACCTCGGATTACGAGCATAACTCGTTCCGGAAGCGGGCTCGTATTCCAAAACACTCGTAAACCAAATT
>JAQQZT010000001.1:25934243-25949310 GCA_030068275.1 Clarias platycephalus
TGTGTGTGTGTGTGTGTGTGTGTGTGTGTGTGTGTGTGTGTGTGTGTGTGTGTGTGTGTGTGTGTTTGCGTGCGTGCTTGTTCACTGGATTTATACCTCTGTGTGAGTGGTGAGGCATAATCTGTGAGACACTTGTAAGCTTTAAAGCATAGTAGTGTTGTTCCAGTAATATTGCAACTATTTTAATCTTTTCATTTCAACAAGTCATCAAACAGGAAGATCCACTTAAAATTTTGTAACATACGTTTTTCATATATTCTGCATAGATTCTGTTCTAATCATTAACAAGACCCAGGAGGATGTTTCATATAGAACATGATAGAGAGTTTCTGAATAGAGCATTGGATGTGCAACTACAACGATGACTCGAGTGTTAGTTTGTGAAATTATCAGAATACACTGATATTGAGTAGGTCCCCGCTGTTGGCACCAAAACAGTAATGACCTGTGTGTTCCACGGAAGGAAACCCAGTGAACTGGTGCCAGGGTCATGGGTGGCCAAGGTGTACTGATGCACAATGCGGAGTGTAGATCAAATTGATGAAAAGGTTGGTGCTTGTGATAGAAAGGTGTCAGAACACACAGCGCATCACAGTTATCTTGGCAAAACTTGGTTACTTTGGTTACCTAGTTTATGGTTGAGGCTTTTTAAAAGAGAACACTGCGACGAGTCGCAGTCTGACAAGTTACGTTATTATTCATGTCTCAGAGGAAAGGCAAGTCATGCAGCTACACATAGTAGACAGCAGGTGGTGAAATTCTCGCTTCTACTACTATACACCACTGTGTTTAGGGAATGCAAAAATATACTTAAGAGTACAGATATTTGCTGTATGACGTAGCGGCATGAAAGAAAAAAAGTATCCTTTTTTCTGCTTATGTAAAGTACAGATACGTGAAATATGTAATTAAATGCAGTAATGAAGTAAATGTACTCGGTTACCTTCCACCTGTGATATAGTGACATTATAGTGTGATCTAGTGTCAATCCAGGTGACTAAATAGTTGTAGTATTTGAATAAAAGGAAGGAAAGAAGTCTGTGCAGTAGTTTTTAATATTGCTCTTGGATCTTGTTGATATACCTGATGAAAAACAACAGGCCTGTGATAGACCCTTATTACCCATGGTATGGAAGTGAAATCATCCATAATGATGTTTCTATAGTCCCAGTAAGATGGGTAATAAACAAATTCAGGAAGAGCTTTTCCAAATCCACTGGAGTAAATTTGTTCATTAATAATATCTGAATGCGTTTGAGAAATCAACAAAGAATGCAGCAGGTGGGAGCACTGATAGTGCTGTGGTCTGAACCCCGACTGCTGAACATAATGAATATTTAGAGTTACATTACAGCATTTGGCAGACACCCTTATTCAGTGCGACTTACATTTTTATCTCATTATACAACCAAGCAGATGAGGGTTGAGGGCCTCGCTCAAGGGCCTAACAGAGGCAACTTGGTGGTTTGAACCTGGAACCTACCAAACTGTAGTCCAATGCAGTTAACTCAAAATGTTCTTAGACATGAGTTTATAATAATTACAGTATTTACATCACCTTGGTCACCACTTTTATATAGGGCATGATGAGTTTAAAAAATATATATATATATATTTTTTTTTAGCCTGGGACCTTTAGCTTTGGTAGAGTAGTTTTTGTATGGGCATAGGGACAGGAGCCAGTGGCGACCTCATCATGACTCCATGGAGCAAGGGAAGTCCTACCCAGAAATTGTCTCATGTACTATACCTAGTGGGATGTTGGATCAATCTGTTGACGCTGTGGTTGCTGATCAGAAGGACAAGAGGTTAAGCCCCTCCACCACCACTACCAACACCTCACTAGGTACATGAGACAATTTATGGGTAGAACTCCACTTGCTAGTAGGACTTCCCTTTGCAAGAACAGATTTCATGAGCTGGAATACGATTCTTGACATGATTGTGTAGATTTATGCACTACACATCCACGCCATGTGTCTTCCTTTAAACCACCTGCTTACCATGGTTGTAAAGACTGGTTCTTTGAGTAATTGTCGCCTTTCAACCATCCTGCTGATCCTCCTTCAACTTTATGATGGTGTGGCAGTTTTTGAATGATAAATGACTCCATTAATAAGTTTACCTCAGGTTTATCCTGATATCACACAAACATACACAGGCTTGTGACCTAAAACAGCATATGCTGCAGACAAACATGCCACATGTGAAAAAAGTCTCTTCTTTGAAGTCTAAAGTTCAAATAGATGCAAATTTTGTGCAGAGTGCCCTCCAGAATAGTAGGAGCCTCGATCATAATGAAATAAACATGCTAGATAAAATTGATTCTGTTATTCAAATATTTTATATTGTGGGAGCATTTCACAGAAAAAGGATCTCTCACTGTCCTCACCTGTGGATTTTACTTTGGTTTTAATACTTCGGTTTTAATTAGGATTTTATACGAGGGGTGTTCAAGTCAAATCCAGCGTTTGACTAGTAATTGAATTCTATCGTGGTAGAAAAATTTTCTGAGTACGCTGGAGCCATGATCAGACTGTCTGTCTGAAACACTGGCCTACCAGGAACTCCTTTGATGGCCCAAACATGTGGAAATGGCTTGGAGCACGGCCAGGACTATAGGGGAAATTTAGCAATAACTCTCTGTGGAGTTCCTGTAATGTGCAAGTGGTGTTTATGAATGATTGTGTGTTCAGTTCCCACAGACAGATGTGTCTCTTCTGCAAGTTGGTGACAAGTTAACTGCTGATTTTACTGAGAAACACGTTAAGGATCAGGCTTTCCATTCGCTGAATGATAACGTGTTTGCCTACTAATATGGTTTCAAATAGAACTAAGAAAATAAAATGATAAACTTTTAATGATCCAGTTGTAGTAGTGTGTGGATCGACTCACTCACAGTAAGAGAAATAAACAGGAAGGCACAGAGAATAGAATTTCACAGCTTTTTCTTTTTCTTTCTTTATTTTTTTTTTTATCAAAATGGGTGTGAAAGCAGGTAAAACACTAACATGTGTGCGGGACAGGGAGTTCTCCAGGACCAGAGGTGAGAACCACTGTGTTAGAACATGAAAATGTCTTGAAAAAGGGTCGAGATCTACGCTTGCAGTAAAGGACAAGTACCACATGGGGTCACTCAATACCCAGCCAACTTCAAGAAAAACCATCCAGTGCCATCTTTTGTAATGAGAAATGTTCTTCCATAGGAGATCATGATGATGATGATGATGATGATGATAAATAATGGTGTGCCTTAAGTATTTCAGTACAAACCACTGGAAATAAAAAAAAACAAAAAAAAAAAAACACTGGAACAATAATTAATAATAAACCCTACACTAGATATCACATGGGATTGGATTCCACCATTTTAATATTTTTTTTATTTCATATTTGCTTAATCCCCTAATGAAGTTTAATCCTCTTTCTGCTGGCTCACACACCCACCACTCAGACAGTCTTTCACCCTGCTCTCCCCATTATACAAGCTGCTTCATCTAAACCACTCATCACATCACCTTTCATCTTTTTTCTGCCCAAGGCCACAAACTAGTTGTAGTGAGTGTGTGATATGCTTATAACACTTATTATCCTACCCTTTAGATCTCATTAGTGAAGATGATGTGGGTCTTGCATTTTGCAAGTCCTACATTTGACTAGTCAGTCCTGCCTAACAGGTATTAAACGATATCGTACAAGTGGAATATTTAATGACGAACACTGCCTGATTTAAATGGTGTGCCTTAAGGAGACTGTGTGCACATACTTGCATTCTCCCACGTACCAGAGTGCTAATATTGTTTTATCCAAATCACTGGTGTACTGCTTTCATCATTGCAAACACACATAGCTGTTTGAACAACTTGTACATTGTGAGTAATATGTAAATAATGAAAAAAAAAGTTTTTCTTTCCTTCACTGCTATTCAGAAGCTTGCTGGTAGATATAGCCTGAACCAGCACGACTTGACAAAGCACATGTTTGCTTTTCTTACCCTTTCCAGAAGTGCTTGCTTGATGAATTTAACCATGCCTCTTCATTTATCCTGGATAGTCCAGCCTAATTGGGCTATTATGCCCCTTACTGGCCATGCTTAATCTCCACTTAAAGATGGACTTCGGTGTGTTTAAGGGGTAGAGTCTATGAATAGTACTGTAAAGGAGATTTTTACAACTCTGAGTAAACACTGCATGTATGCTCCAACAAACAGCAGCACAATGTGTAGTTAAAAAGGGCTTTGGCTTACCCTGGTCATAACACTAAACCAACAGAGCGAGAAGCTCCTCGTTATGTTAAAGCCGTGCACACATATAAACACCATAAGCTCGTAATGAGCGCATACAAACGACTCTGCAAACATCTCAGAGCCTTGAATTACAGGTTGGAGGGTTTTGGAGCTGCTCGGATACTTACGCAGAGGCTGGGTCACAGTACGGAGGAGCTTATTGTCCACTGAGTTCTGAAAGGTGCTTGAGTGTCATGGTACTACAGCTTGGATATATTTGTGAGATCACTGGGTAAAAACTTGACCACTCGCTCATCGTCTATACCGCTTGATCCTGTATGCAGAGCCTATCCCTAGAGATTTAGTGCTCGAGGTGGAGTACACCCTAGATAGGGTGGCAATCCATTGCAGGGCACACTCATTCACACGCTGTGAGCAATTATCCTAATCTGCTTGTATTTGGACTATAGAAGGAAATCGACGCACCCGGCGGAAAACCACGAAGCACGGGGAGAACATACACATACTGTAGACCTGAGGCAGGAATCAAACCCGGAACCTGGAGGTTCAAGGTGACAGTGATAACCACTAAGCCACTGTGCCGGGCAAAAGATTTTTTTATTTGTACATTTTTGTTAAATATAACTTAGACTTTGATGACTGACTTATTTGTTGAATGCATTCGGTCAAATAAGTGTAGATTGGGTTTGAGAACCATGACTGCAGTCAGTACATGTGATGACAGGATTGCGGCTATTATTAGAAAAAGAGAGGACGTATCATATGATGTGGAGGGATCTTTCCATCTTTCCAAGTTCCTTGTCCTCACCAGTGGATTTCATGCTTCAGTTTATTTTTAGGTTTAATAGAAATATGAGTATGCGATCTGCATTTACACAATCGGATTTCCAGGATGAGGCTATTGTTTGCCAAGTAGGCAGCATAACCAAATATTAAGAAATAAATGACACATAAAAGATTTTTTTTTTGTCCAGGAAGCTTATCTGATTTATTTTCCATACTGCTGTCTTTCAAAGAAACTTGTCTGTTTTTAAATGAAGCTATAATTTTTGATATACTATTGTACGCATATACTAGCCTGGCCTGAGGTGGCTTTCCTTATAAGACAAACTTTACCAGCTTTGCCACCATACTGTATATAAATAATATGAGCCTCATAAAATGCATTTTCTTATAGACAGATAAAGGCAGAAGAAAAGGAACAGCTCATGACTGTCATAGTGAATGGTGCGTACTCTTGCTTCATAGCCTTACAATCATTCGACAGTTTCCAACGGATGAGAGATGAACTGAGGGGAAAGAGAGCTTAGTGGTGGACGGAGTAGCTACTCGGTCTTCAGACAGGCCCGGGGGACTGAGGATAAGGATGGAAGGATGGAGATTTGTTCTACTCTCTGTTATCACAGACAACAGTGAGATGATCCCTACAGTCAATACAGAATGAGCAGGAAGGTGTTGACTCTCTGTCTAATCCATCATGCCTGCTAGGAGAGCCATTGTTACCACATAGTTTTACTATCTTCTCTGACATATTACAGAAAAAAAGAATTCTCAGTAATCAGTACCCATACTGCTTTTTTTTTTTTTAAGAACATAAAGGATTCAAATCACCTCTAATTTTAATCGAGAGCATTGCTGTGACTTTACATAAATCATAATCTTTATTTCTGTTGCATGGCTCACTTTGCTCTTGTGGTCAAACTTGAAAAATGAGCAATATACAGTAGCTTTTTTGCCAGCATCCTTAATAATTATTGCACAGTACATCATAAATACTTACAAAATGGAAACATTACGATTTGGGTTACTCTTGTACCACTGGGGCAGCTTTGACCCATCAGGGCTTTGACTCCACAAGTCCTCTTGGGGTGGACATACCTAGCACCAGTGGATGCTTTTGCAGTGGATCTATTGGGTGCTGTCGGGCACAGGGTGATCGGACATGTTTGTCCAGCGCATCACATGGGTACTCGATTGGATTGCGATCTGGGGAGTTTGGAGGTTGGGTCAGTGACCGTTGGCTCTTTGCCCACTGGGCCCCATGTGTGGCAGGCTAATGGATGTTCTGGCACCATGTTCTCTTCTTACCAGCATTGACTTTATCTGTGATTTGTAATGTACAGACTTTTCTGTTGGATCATACCAGGCGGGCTGACTTTTGGTCCCAGTGGCCGTGAGTAAGCCTTGGGTGGCCGTGAACCTGTCACCAGTGTACTGGTATATAACTGGTGATCAGTGGTGTTCAGTTCACTTGGCACTGCCAGTCTGTATCTGAATGAACTGTACTGTATATATTCACTATATATTGAAGCAGTTCTATTATCTTTCTTACAAGTAGTAACATATTTTTATCATCTGCTCCGTGAAAGAAAAGATGGTGTGAAAGTTGTGATTTTTTTTTTTTTTTTTGTGATCTGTAACTTGTTCTGTCCAGCAGAGGGAAGCAAACACAGAGCATACTTTGTAAGATAAGGCTAAAAACAAATAATAATTATTTCATTATTTTCATATTTTCATTATGGTGTATAACCTTATAGTAACTACTACCTACTACACCGAGCATGTCAACACTTCTACTTCTGTTTTACAGCTTTTCATTACTACCATGCAGTGTAGGCAGTTGTTAAAATCATTCCCATCCCCCTCTCTCTCCTTTTTTTTTTTTTTTTTAAAATAAAAAAAGACAGAGCGGTGTGCGATGCCAGAGGCGAAGTGTGACTCACCTGTGCAAACAGATCTGCAGGACCGGTTTTAAATCCGCCATACTGTTTCTCCCTAACCGACTCCCTCCTGTATCCGAAACTGCCTCTTACCAACCACAATATGTGACCAACTTTCTCCTTATAATAACACTTTATAGAGGTTACTCTGTTCATAGCCTTATGGATACTGCAATAAAGATGATAGCCTCTATAGGCCGTGTCGTTTGATAAGATCAGTCAATCTCACAGTGCGTAAATAAACACTCTCGGCATTTGCATCTTCTTTGCAGGGTAAATACGGGCTCTTCTCAGCATGGAAATGCTTTATGAACCAGGATGTTGAACAGGGAACTGCTGTATCCGCTTTTTATTGGTTTGTTTGTGTAATCCTCTCACGACAGACCATACGGATGTCTCATGGCTTTCCAGGTCACCTGAAAAAAATTTGCCAGTAATCGCAGGTGCATTCTTCTCCTGTCATCACCAGTGTACTATAAAGGGACACTGTGTAAGACACTGCTGTTGACTTCTCAATAGTCTGCACAGGAATGTCTACATTCTACTTGATACGCTATCATTTCTATAGTACTAATCTATTCACAGGAATGTGTGCGATATATGTTTAATCATCATAAACAGATCAAATACCTGTTGTTATTTAACGAAGAAAAACATATAATCCTTGCTATAGTGGAATGAGATTTAAAAGTCTCTAGTATGAGCATTTTGTAAAGTTTTCTTCATCAGGACAACGTACTCAGCACTTTCTTAGTAATATGATATGCTGCATAAGAGATTCTTATTAAGAAATAAAGCATGGCTGTGCAGAGCTGCAACACATCAAAGTTATCAGTTGAGACTTGCTTTGGATCTATTACTTAATAATGTAATTTGGTTAAAAAGGTCATAAAAAAGTATGACATTTGTCAGTACTGTGCAAAAATCTGTAGCCAACCCAACTGTCTTATCTTAGGCATATCAAATTAAGACAATAGGAACAAATGTTATACTGTGATAAGCTAGATACAGCTTAAACATCTTTTATTTCTTATTTTTTATGTAACAATTTCAGCAGCAACCTCGTTTCCCCTCTCGTCTGTTCCAACCACTCAGCATTCAGCATCAGCAGTATACTTTACTCATCACCTGCCGGATAGTTCATGCCTTTACACAGTAATGTATCTTTTATTATTTAATAGATAAAATGAATAAAACACTTCATGGTGCACTGCTATTAGAAAATGATCAACTCGAGTTTCCCCATCTCTGATTATTTTCCGGCCTCTTACCAGCTTCATCATATTTTTCATATTACCGCTATATAACTTATAAAGTAATGTGTGTAGTGCATCACCTCGAACGCTGGATAAAACTATACATGTAATACGATTCTCTCTCTCATGTCTTTATCATTTATTTGTAATGATTTGTACTTTATATTTCCCTATTATTCACCTATTTTCACCCTCTTCTTTTTCTTCTTCAGTTTGGAGCAACCAGGATTTCTGGTGCTGGAGAGAGATTTAGAAAAGCCCTCGGTATTTCCTTTAACTGTTTGCAGTCCTTTCAGCAGATTATACTCTTGAATATAATGTGTCTTTTAAACCAACGGTTAAACATAGTCTAATGGGACACACGTTCCTTTGTTTACTAGTTTTACTCAAATCAACTTGATCTATTTTGGATCTATTCAAAGCCTGCAGTTTTTTTTTATTTTTTTATTAATGCATTCAAATATCATTCTTCTGATCAAAAGGTTCAGGAAACCTGTTTTATCTGTAATGGTCTCTTGCCTCAGTGGAATGAGGAAAGCAGTCTGAAACTCTGCCCGCCTCCTTAAACCCGTGCGTGTATGGAGGATTTTGATGTGGTGGTGGACAATGGGCGATTTAGAGATTTCCTGTCGTAGAGTGTCATATGATTTGTCCTCGGGCCATCTTGCTTAAGAAGTCTTTGTCGCTGCTTCACTGTGCTGGAAACTATACTTCCCATAGCTTCTTTGTGCCACCTGTTGAATGCTGGGATTGCAAGCCTTTTGTGCTATGATTTACACAGGTAGTGCTCGGGCTCCGGTGACCTATGCTTGATGTGAGCGAAGTCACCTGTGCATCGGATATGGCCAAACTCGCTTTTAGTGCTTCTCGCTGACAGAGAAGTGTGCATTGTGAGGGACAGGGCCTTTTGTCTGCTACCACAAAGAGTAAATTTCAAACATCCATTTGCGTTCCTGGTGTGACTTAAAGGGCACGGACATAAAGTTACAGCAAAACGGAATGTGATTGGACAATCGTCTCACTTGCCCCCTTTCCAAAGCCAGTCCTGTTTGCGTGCACATAAAAGACTGGAGCTATTAAAGCAGCACGGTTAAGGGCTATATTAAGGAGGGCACACAAAAGGGCAAATGATGGCAGGAGCAGAAGCCAAAAGGCTGCAGGCACGGTTCTCTGGTTAATCAGTGAGATAGAGATGTGAATGAGATCTTCGGTATGTTCTCATGGTGAGGTGTTACACTCTGTAGTTCAGGCATGCCGTTTATTTCCTGCATGTCAGTATCCTCGTTCTCTCTTGAGTGGATTAGACATGACAGCAGATGAGCAAAAGTGACACCGAGTATGCTATCATTATCTGTCAACAAACTGCAGCCTGTACAGTAGTGTGTGTGTGTGTGTGTGTGTGTGTGGATACAATAAAGGAAGACTTTTTATCTAAGAAACAGAGAAAGAAAGAAACAAAGAAAGAGGGACGCATGAGAAAAACAAGGCCTATTGAGAAGACATCAAACGGCACTCTTGGGCCCTTCATCCAGCAGGACTGGTTTTCTACACTTCCTCCATCTCGATGCTGCCGCAGCACAAACCGCAGCGGCACACTAATCTCCTTACCGCAGTCATTCCCCAATCACACTACTGTCTTTCGTATGCATCATTACTTCTAAAAAAGTAGAGTGTAGGTCTTCTCTCCAGTGTTGATTTGACATGAAGGTGATAACATTGATTTCAGAGTTGATTTGAGTCCAACTGGACTCACATAAACACCGCGCTGTGTTAATTCAGCACTGCTGCATAGGGTTCCTTCGTACATTCATTCTCATATGGGAACGCTGGGTGGTCATCAGACCTCCTCCAGGTTAGCTGGGAGCTATCTCTGATGTGGAAGTTCTGCTTGTGTTTATTGGGAACTAAAGACCCTGGAAAAGCCGTTTATTCTCTCCCGGCGTTCACAAAGCCTGCCCTTCTTCCTCTAGTTGGGGTGGCGTAGTAAAACAATCACAGAGTTTGTCTAAATGATTTGGCTTGATCATACTTTAAAGAAATGACGTACTGTATTGCTGAAGCCACCTGATCACAACTTCTTGTTCTTCTTGAAAAGGATTTCTAAATATTGGCATAGGGCAAGGGTAAATAAAAAAAATTAAAAAAAGAATTTCAGTACATTTTTGATATTTTTACTACTTGAATAAGTGAGGAAGTGTAATGCTTGTGCTTGTATGGACAGAGTTTTTCCATAACCAGCGTTGCTTGGGTTGGGGTATGTGGTTGGATTGGTGCTCTCACTTCTTTGCAATCATGCAAAAACTGTACATTGGAACCTGATAGTACTGACTGGCACAATGATTAGCATTACTCTTTATTTTGCATTTATTTGTAAAGTGTTATCAATCCATGCATTATCTATACCAATTATCTTGTGTAGGGTCTTGGTGGGACTTGTGGGATCTCGGAGAACTCAGGGCACAAAGCAGGGTACACCTTGGAGGGGTGGCAATACATTACACGGCACACATTCACACACATAGCCAATCATAAACTATGGCTAATTTAGACACATCAATCAGCCTTTGGAGTGAAGGAGGAAACCAGAGAACCCAGAGGAAATCCAACAAGCAGAGGGAGAACATGCACACACAACACACAGACCATGAGAGCTAGAACATGTAACCCTCACCATTCACTGTAATCAACTTGTCCGAGAGACACTACTCACACATATCCTCTACACTCCCTGTATATTTCATTCAATATCTTGTACATGTACATGCACATTACATCTTGTTGTTTCAATGCTATTTCATCTGTCACGGGTAATTTCCCTTAGTGTTAAAATATTCCTTTTGTTTTTTTACTTACTGGGGAATTACAACTGTTCAACTGTAATCATTACTGTGTAAAAACAACATGCGTAGGCTTAATTATAATGTTTACACTTTTGCCAAATGACTGATGCCAATGCACTCATAAAGAACACTTGCATGTCAAGTCAAGTGCCTTTTATTGTAGATCATCCATTTCAACCCGTGTACTTTTGAAAGAAATGTGGTTGCTTTAGGAAACGCAGACACAATGCAGTGGCACGCTACACAGTGCAAATACAGTGTGAGATGAGTGCAAAAGTTTTACTAGGAATACTCAGGACAAAAACATTCACAGGAAGTGCAGAACTGGATAGAATGTACGCTGTGCACTGTAATGTACTGTTGCCTGTGAAGTGTAGACTTTGTGATATTGCGTAATTTAATTAGACACGGTCGAATCAAGATGAAAGAGAAAATTCAAAGGAAGATTGATGGTAAATAGCAGGATCGTGCATTGTCTCTAAAGGCACAGTACATCCCATGAGGTAGTGCTCTAATTCTAAAGTGCAATCAGCTGACGGTGTACTTTAATATGTAAGGAATGACAGACTTCAGCACACGCTGTTCTCTGAAAATAATCAATGCCAGGGTGGAGCAATTACCACGTATGTCCAAGAGACAAATATCACTTATACTTTAAAGAGCAATAAACAGCCATCTTGTTAAGATCTTCTCTTTTTTCGCACTTTTGAGCAAACAAAACACAGCTTGCCGTTCACCCAAGAACTGGAAACTTCTCAGTCTGACACCTGAGCCGACTGGTACATAACCCTCTGTTAACAAAAAGCGTCACGATATCAATGATTATGATAAAAAAAAAAAAAATTCTTTGTTAAATACAAAAACTTGTGTTTTTCAACTTTTACTGTATATGACCTTAAAATGATCGTTTCCTTAAAAACACATTTGAATGAGCACATCGATACACACATATTGTTTACATTTTAGTACAGGTTGTAATGTCAGAGCCATGCTGGTTTAGAAAATTAATCACGACCGTTGACAGTGTTGTGGTATAAAATTTTAAACAATATTTTTCCCCCACAGTGAATAAACTAGCGCTTCAGCACCAGATTGAACACATCTAATTAAACTCTTTTTAAGCACTATGAGCATAGAACTAGTGGACAGATCCTTTTTCAAACCCATTGTGAGAAGGATCAGCAGTATCTACTGATTATCCGTGAGAGAAACATGACTAGTACTTACATAATGCATCCTCCTGTGACACGGTATTATGTCAGCTAGTGCAAAAATCCTCAGAGGCGATACTGCTTTGTCTCGCTTCTAACATCTGTTCATATTTCACTTTTTTATTCTGCTCGTTCCTCGTTCTCACCCTTTTCTCTCTCATATTTTGCACCTTACAAATAAAACTTAGATAAAACCTCCATATAATTCCAAAAACATTTTCACCCCTCGTCATATACAGAAAGTATTAAAGTCTTCTGAAATGATGCTTCAGAAATTGACCTTTCATTTTTTAATAATCTCAAACTGACTTAAAACCATTTGCATACTGTAGTTTTAATTAAGGTATTGTCTTGAACCTGCAGGGCAGAATACATTGTGTCGGTGGAGCTGTTCTGGTGATTCTTCTGGTATTAGCAACAGAACCTAGCCAGCATTTTAACACGGCACTGAAATAAAAATAATGTACTGTCAGTTACATTAGGGCTAATTAGCTAACATGATTTCATCTACGGGAACATGCTAAGATTATTTAACCCTTTCCTTATTCCTTTTTAAAAGTCAAAGTAAACTGATCTTTATGGTCCTGTATTTTACCATTCACACCATAAACCCACTCTCCTGAGTTTCACTCCCCTTACAAACATGCCATTTCAGTGTCTATGTAAATGAGTTACTGCCAAGCCCCGCCCTGCCAGAGAACCGCATGATTTGTGTGGTATTAGTGCTAAAACAGCACTGAAATAAAAATAATGTACTGTCAGTTATCATGAGATTAGCTAATTAGCTAACATGATTTCATCTACAGGAACCTGCTAAGATTATCTATGTAAATGAGCTACCGTCAACCCCCGTCCTGCCAGAGAACAGCAAAGCTGAGCAACAAGCTGGGTGTTTTTATACTGGGTCTTTTTATATGGGACAAAATGTAATTGGCTTTATTAAACTCTAGAAATAGTTTTTTGAAATACGCTTAAAAAAAAAAAAAAAAAAAAAATATATATATATATATATATATATATACGTATATATATATATATATTTTTTTTTTTCTTCTTTTTTTAACACAATTGGAGTGCTTAACAAATGGTTAAAAACTGAAGTCTGCATAAATTTTTTCTTTTAAATATCTGCATTCTTATAATAAAATATCTTGATTATTAAATATACCATATTTTCACTTGAGAAGTTTTAAGCTATGTGACACTGAATGCATAAAAAAGATTAGCCCCACAAGTCTTATAATTCTGCATGCAATTCAGACAGGATGTTAAAAAGAACTTAAAAAGACCTGAAAAATGGCATCTCAAAGCGGATAAAAATAGCACCGTGTTTACAACATGCACAAGAGTTTCTATAGGATTAACCTAAATTCTTTAAAGGCTCACTTGGGTTGTACAAGATCTACTTAATATATAATTAGGAGCATAAGAAGTGAAATGATATTGCGGTTGACAAATGGCTCTGATCAAAGCAACCACATACTTATGTAGGGAGGTGCGGCAAACGATCTGCGCTTCCATCACTCTCTTATTGCTTACTTTGGAATTTCTGCTTCATGTTAGTGTGACTCACACACTCACTGTTTAGTCTTGCAGAACTGCAGGGGATTGTCACTTCTGGAGCTGTCAGGCGGCTCTGCAAGTCTGGGCCATGACAGGTGCGTGTGAGTGTGTGTGTCTAGGAGGGAGTTCCTAGATAAAGGCAGTCTGTCAGGTTTATCTGTAGCACACCGTAATGTGCTTGTTAAACAGGAGACGCTGAGGGGGTCACTCTCCACCGCTGTCTGCTCCGAGCCACTAACTCTGTGTTAGAGTAATTGATTGCTGACTTTCTTTTTAGCGGACACAGTTTGAGATAAGGCCCGCTCTTTCCTGGAAAGAATGAGTCGGGACTGACCAATCAATGAAGAGGAAACAGCTCTCTATCCGTTTAGCACTGCTAGTAATACAGTTGGACGCCAACCTTACTAACTTACACAGACTGAAAACTAGAAGGAGATAGAAATCTAAAGACGGATTATGTTTATCATGCTTTGCAGCTGGGTCAAAGAAGCAAAGCCACGGAGGAAGTCTTAGATGATGCATAATCCTGGTTTCATATTACACGTTTCAAACGCAACATTTGCTAGCAGAGATGGAATTACAGTCTATGCGAGTGCAGATGCACCAGTTGGTATTCTAACCATGGATTGTCCCATACAGTAATACTTCTATGCAAATTCTCTCATTGGCATTACAATCGATACCAAAAACACAATGTTGGTGCGAACAACTGACAAGTCAAGATATTAGATACTTTTCCTGGCTAATACACCCAAGCTTGATATGTTTCTGTGTCATCTTGCTGTGTATTTTGGTGCCTTGTGTGTGTGTACTCAGACCTCAGGGTTTTTTGAAGGTGATGGTGTTGACAGAGCAATGGCCTCGGGGGGGAACTTGGAGGTAATTATAAGTGACATGGTGTAGTCAAGCTGAACAGTGCTGGGGTACCTGTCTATCCTTCACATACCGGGCCCGCATCCAGACCACTCCAGAACACACCTCTCTCTCTCTCTCTTTCTCTCTCTCTCTCTTTGTATCACTTTCAAGCTCAAATTTCAATCCAATGTAGCTTGGCATGAAACAAATGTATTAACTGGAAACTTGCTACTACTACTACTACTACCACCACCATTACTACTACTACTGTACTACTACGACTAATGATGATAATAATAATATATACACTACCGTTCAAAAGTTTGGGGTCACTTTCTAACTCCATGATGGTTCCTGATTTTTATTTCTTTCTACA
>JAQQZT010000001.1:25956471-25974572 GCA_030068275.1 Clarias platycephalus
TATATATATAAAGCTTAAAATTGAGCAATATCATACAAGAGGGAGTGATCTTGTCATAGGCACAAGGGCACAGCGGTTCAACAATAGTTTCACGGACATGATTTATTATGTGCAGGTTATGATTTGTTTGTTTATTTAAACTGTTTTTTTGCTCTGCCAACACATAGTTCTTTAACTGGAAAAAAAAAAAACTAACTGGCAGACTGTTAGACTGGTAGATCACTGTGTAATTAACAGCGTTGAAAGTAGTTTATATTCTAATCAGTACAACATAGCCAAAAGGTGAGGAGAATAAAACATGGCGGTAATGGACAGTCCTGTAAATCTTGTACATTTCTCCTTATATTTCCACTTATTCTGCTACAGAATATCAACTCTGTTAAATTGGGGTTAAATAGAAAGCTAATGCACTAGGATGTACAATTTGTCGTCCTACACACCACGTAGGTCCCTTGTTCAGGGATACAGAGGAATTTGGGAGTCAGCCTTGTGTTAGAAACTAGTCAGCTTTGTAGCTCACCTTAAGCGAAAAAACAACACTTCTGCAGTTCAGAACGCATTGGATGCAGGTATTAAGTAGACAAAGTGTTGTTTAAAATGGCATCACTCTATCAGATGTGTTATCATGACTGGTTTAGAATGTGGGTTTTGGCAGGCAGTTGCTTTCTTCTCAGTATGAACATACTTTCATCAACATACTTTCACTCATGCTGCAACCAAAAGATTGCCAATTATTACAGCACCTGGGATGCAAGTTCATACGTATTGTTAAATGTCCCAGTGCCGTTTCCAATTATTGTCACCATTCATGGAAAACCCTCACATCCAATCAAATTACAATCAGATCCAATCAGAAATAATTGTTGTATAATATTGCACAATGCATATTATTTATTCTATATACAGTAGACCTGTTCACTTTAAATGGAGATTGCAAATAATTTAAAGTATTTAACTGTCAGATTGTCCGTCTTTGAAGCGGGCATTGTAATGAACACACTGATTTAATTAGGCACAAAAAAAGTTTTGACTTACAGTATAATAATCTATTTTTAGCAGCAGACACTATGAAAATCCCCAGAAGACATCAACACTTGCTGTCTTGTCATTTATACCGCTTTATCCTGTATTCAGGGTCGCCGAGGGCCTGGAGCCTATCCCAATCTCGATTTAGGGCACAAGGCAGGATACAACCAGGATGGAGTGCCAATCCATCGCAGGGCACACATGTATACACACTCACACACTCCAGGCAATTTGGGAACGGCAATTAGCTTAACCTGCATATCTTCCGACTGTGGGAGGAAACCGGAGTACCCGGAGGAAACCCACCAAGCACGGGGAGAACATGCAAACTCCATGCACACAGAGACGGGAATCGAACCTGGCCGGGAATTGAACCCGGACCCTGGAGGTGCTAACCACTACACCACCGTGCTGCCCAAACAGCAACATGCTGTAACAAATCAGACGATAATAATAATAATAATAATAATAATAATAATAATAGCCTATAAGACAGTAATTGACTATATAGTAAAAAATTACTTTGTTTATTGTAGTACTTTATAATCAGGTTTTTTAGTAGGGGACTTATACCTGGTGTAACATGGTAACATGGTGTAAACGTGTTAAACATGGTTAAGTAAAACAAAACAATTTTTAGATCAGTTCACAGTTTAGCAGCAAGTTTGAATTATTTTACTATAAATTGGAACTCATTAGACTGGAATCAGTTATAAATCAAATTCCTTTAACTTGCCTGATGTGATACTAATCTGCTCCGAATACAAACCTATGTAAAGGTCAAGTGCATGTTCACTGTCATCAAACATGTGGTTTACGCCTGACAGCTAACACATACATGCGAATCTAAGTGTGCTGTCACTGGCTAGGTATCTGACACACCTACAGTAATAAGGTTACGTGAATCTTAATGAATGGTGAAATGGACAAAGGTTTTGGCTCCCCGCCTATTGTTGTATTTTTCGCAGAAGTAGTCATAAGTCTCTGGGTTCCTTTTTCCTCGAATTCCCTTGCTCTGTTGAATGTGTTAACACAGCTTAATCTATGAACCTAAAATGTTTACCTATCTTACTGAATACCAGAGCTGCTTACCTGACAGCTAGCTGTAGCTAGGACAAAGTGAGTCAAATGTAGAAGTTTACTTAGACCTGTTTATCTGCAGTAATTTATCTATAACCTAAATTGATGACTGGCACATCTCCTTTGTTTGAATTGAATAACCTATGATGGCGGTGGAGTTTCTGCAGTTAATCAAGATTAATAGTACGAGTTGTCAGTGCTGTGTCTTACAGTATGTAAGACACTGCAAGGACAACTCGTACTATTAATCTTGGTAGGTATTTAACCTCCTTGAAATTCCCAAGCTATACAGTGTTACAGTCTGGAACTTAAATGCATTTATTTATGATTAAATGGTGTAAAACATCATAAAATGACACAATATAGAGCACTTGTTAATTTAATTTAATTTAATTTAATTTAATTAAATTTAATTTAATTTAATTTAATTTAATTTTTCTCTCTGGCAGGTTCAAAGGTTTTTTTTGTTTGTTTTATTTTTAAATACCAAACACTAATTAATGTTTTTTTTTTCTTGACCTATTTTTCATATCACTTTGCTCATGTGACACTTCAATCAAATCATTTAACTAGAAACAATTTAGGGTTTTCACAACAATACAATCATGCCTTTTTTTTTTTTTTTGGTGAGTAATTTTGCATTTTCATGGGTGTTAATTCTGAGGGATCAAACCCTGACGGTTAGGTCATTGCTGTAGTTATTGTAGGATTTTAACATCAACTCATTGTAATTTCCCCCTTGTAAGTTGTAACAAAAAGTGAGAAGGTTCCATAGGATGACTGTTTCTATTCTAGGTACTGTATTTACTGTATTTACTGTACCATAGCAACACTAGCCATCTTCAAGTCTATTGATGGAACATGTGTCTGTTTCTTTTCAGTGCTGTGAGGCATGGCCTGGCCGTTCTCATGGAGGTGACTGATTGTTGATGGAGTGGTGAATAAGCTCTGAGTTACTTATCTTCTATTTACAGTCTACAGTGACACGATGATTCATAGGTAGATATTATCAGGTTTGCACAGCTAGGAGTTTGTATTTGTTGAGGCCATAATAATAAACTCCTCATGAACAGCCTGACAGCACATTCCTACACATTGGAGAATAAAAAAAGAAAGAAAAAGAAACCCACATATGATTTCTCAAAAAAAGATTTGTTAAATTGGTATTTTGATGATGGTAGGCAATGTTATCTAGCACGCAAAAAATTGTAAAAGCCTTGACATGTATTTGACATGATTTCATATTTATGTGAGCACTCATTGGTAATTCCAATACAAATATCAACAGTAAAAATATGGAGTAACTCAAATGATGAATCTTTTTTCTTCTTCTCCATAACAAGTCCTGGCTAATTCTGGGGGGTCAAAACCTGAAAGATAAGTCATTGCAATAGTTGGTATTCTTCATTTCATATTTGCCAAATATTTAAGAAAAATAAATTAGCTTTTGACATGACCTCATTATTCTTTCCCTCTTTACAATATAATGATCTGGTTAAAAAAGCGTGGTTAAAATCTACCTGTGAAAAGTTTGTGAAGAGAGATTTATACATGAAGTTCATCAAGCTATGAATGATATAGCAATGGAATAACAATGGTAGGTACTTTACTTGTTGCTTTGAGTATTAGTAAAATAAGGGAAGTCTGTCTAAGAATCTAAGAAAATGTATAGGAAAAATTAACAGATACAGTACACTATAAGCACTGTGTGAAATTCTGTTCACAAGATTTGTCAATGAAAGGTAAGCAAAATTGAGTCATCTCATCTTTGCTACTCCACCCATCTCTCCAGCACCCCACCTCGCTGAGTTTCTCAAACAGCTAGTCTGCTGGACCAATTAGTAAAAAGTGGGACGAGCACGCTGGGTGAGGTTCTCTATGCACATATGAACGTTCCCGAAATTGTGCTGTATACAAAGCGAATTGACGACTTATAGTGTCTTGTTTTCATGCACAAACCTAACAGCATAGTGGGCACTAGACTGTGATTTGGAAGTGATTTGAGCTATATTTTAATGGAACAAAATGTCAGGGGAGAAAAACATCTCCTTGACACAAGTTATTTACTTGTGTGAAGGACGTTGGTGGATTTGCTTGGGTATGATGGAATGAGAGAAAATGCAGCTTTATTTACCTTTGTTGACAATGCACACTTAGCTCCTCTTTTCAAATCAGCACTTGTATACATACTTGCAGGCTTATGGTCTTTGTTTTGCACTGCAGACTTGACTATCAAGTTTAACCACTATTCCACTCTGTAACTCACCGTTAAAATGCAATGGAACATGTACAGTATGTACTGTATGATTGTCTGGCAGTTGTGAAGTTTCTTGACTTACATTCCCATTAAAAAATTTGAATCATAGAATTGTAATCATAGCTGTTTTTTAAACTGTTAAGTGCACATACTTTAACATTTTTTATGCTTTTTGTTACTTTCCAGCCATGTCATTATGACCCAGGTGGATGTAAATGTGAGCGATTTATCAACAGTTTAAAACAGCAGACTGATTCTTGGCAAGGGATTAAATATCATGCTAACAGAATGATGCAAAATTACAATGAAAGGCTGTAGCAAAAATGTATATGTGGACTGGATTGTGGATAGGTGGGTGCTCCCAGACTGGCAGTAGTTTCAGATTTCACTCATCAGTCTGAAATAAACAGAAAAAACAAGAAAGGTTTTTAAAAGTTTTATAAATTGAAATAGGTTGTTTTTGGTTAACACTACAAAAAACAGAGAGATGCGGAAGGAAAAACAGCTCTTAGAGGCCGCACGGTCCCAGATCGTAACAAAATTTCACCTTTTCAGCATGACAATGATCCAGCAAACCCAACCATAATAAGAGAGGAATGAATCTGATCGAGTTTGAAAGTGATGAGGAAAAAGTCAATGAAAAGAAGATGATCTAAATGCACTGAATATACTGTACTTCAATATAATAAAGGTTGGCAGTTTTTTGCACTGATGATTGATTTGAAGATCAGAAAACGGAACATTGGATATGTCTTCCTTCCATAGTATCTCTAAACAATAAATACAGCATTCACAATTTTAAATATTAAAATGTGCATATAATGACAAAACAGCAGCACAGGCTTTCCTGTGGTAACTGGAATAGACAACTTTTCATAATTGTTTTTAATGGGCTCACGACCATGATGTGCTTCCTTTGCATCCACTGGGGGAACCAGGCGGCTTCCGGTAGCCAAGTCTCCATCAGTTAACCTCCTGATCGTTAACTAAGCCGCATCAGGGGGCCTGTTAGCCTGTTACGGCCTGAAATCCTGCATTGCCTGTCGAAGTGGCTCCACTTGGGAAAGACATAGGCAGCGGGGTTTTTCCCTACGATCGCTCTGCTCTTTCCCACATCGAGAGCTGTTTGATGTGCTACGGTGGAGGTGAAGTAGCGGAGGTGGTAGAGGGAATTGTTAATAGACCACTGAGAGAAATACCATGGAAGAATGGTTTTACCCTTCTGTAATTAAGAATGCCGAAGTCCTCGGTCATCATGCAGCACGATCTGTAAATGTATGTAAAATATTTCATGATTCATATTTCTGTATAGTATTTTCTTTAGCAGCTTTACAGAAGTCCTGATATTAAAAGTTATAAAGTTTAAGGAAACAATTGCAAAACAAAAATCCCTAAGGAAGAAACCTTGAGAGGAAATCATGATTCTAATATATTCCTCTTTAATAACAGTCAACTAGTGCTCATTCTGTTTATTTAAACTTGATTGTAAGCATCATTAGAAATTTAACATCTGTGTGGTTCCATCCACACTAATCTCAAGGTTGATTTTTATGCTACTCTCAGCAGCCACAAGAGCATTAGCAAGGTCAGGCAGTGATGTTGGATGAGAAAACCTGAATTTCTCATTTATCCCAAAAGTGTTTGTTGGGGTTGACGTCACGTGTGAAGATCTTGAGTTCTTTTACTTCTACTTTCACATAAACCATTTACTCCATTTAGGTTTGTATTTACTTACTCAAAGTCATTCCATACCATAGCTATAAATGTACAATAAGTAGGATGTATGTATAATGCATTAAATACCTGCCTCACACCACCCTCTCAATGATGATTCCTTTTTTAAAAACAAAGTCTTGTTGTATTTTATTCCTTATATACAGTAATTCTCTTTTAGACACTGATGACCTTTCCATAGATTTTCATAGACGTAGAGGGAGAATATTAGCAGTTATAAATAATCGGGGGAAAAAAACCCTGCTGGTCCAAGATGGAAATATAGTTGCATGTCTCATTATAATGGTGTACATCTCTCCGCACCTCAATAACACCAGTCCTGCGAGGCGTACACTGGGCAAAAGTATTTAATGTCAAAATGTAATTTATTGAATTCAGGTGTTTCAATTGGACCCCTTATCCCCAGAGAAGTTCTTCAGCATACCAAGACATCTTGGACGATGCTACAGTATGACTCCAACAGTTTGTGGAAGACCCCTTTATATTCCAACATGACCGTGCCCCAGTGCACAAAGCGAGGACTATAAAGACATGGTTTGATGAGTTCGGTGTGGAACAACTTGACTGGCCCGCACAGAGCCCTGATTGACCTCAACCCCATCAAGCACTTTTGGGATGAACTGGGATGGAGATTTCGAGCCAGGCCTTCTCGTCCAACATTAGTGCCTAACCTCATAAATGCTCTACAGAATGAATGGGTAAAAATTCCCACAGAAACACTCCAAAATCTTGTGGACAGCCTTCCAAGAAGAGTGGAAGCTGTTATAGATGCCAAAGGAGGATTGACTCCATATTCAAGTATACTGTATTTGGATACAATGTCATTCCGGGTTTAACCAAATACTTTTGTCCATATAGTGAATGTTTATTTTGTTGTTGCTTTACCTTTATGCACTTCTTAAGTAGTGATCAATTCATCCTGGTCACTGAGCTGGGCCGCAACGGATGTGAGATGAACATGGTATTCTGCTTCAATTACAATGATCCATCATGCTTTATAAACAAGTCGCACACGGATTTGAACATGATGTACAGTACCACAGAGCTGTCACCCTGGTAGGAGGGCGAGCCAATGCTCCACATGGACATCAAACACAAAAGACTTATTCTTAGAATCTGTTTAAACAAAATGCTCATCCTGTTTTATGCTAAGTTTGTTAATTAATTATTTTGTCCTGACTATTTATAGAACATGGAGATAAACTGTATAAGCCTTTATGAATTTTTGCTTCAGTAGTACAGTACAGTAGGTCACTCCAGGAATGAATGAAGAGTCCTGCCACACCTTCATCATTTTATTCACAAGAATAAAATGGATCTATACACAGAAAGGAATTCGAAAGTCATAAGAGGTCAGAGGCAGAGAGACTTTAAGCTAACCTAGTTTTTTTTTTTTTTTTTTTTTTTAGGTGTGGTTAATAGTTTTGTTATGGACAAATAGTTTTGTTATGTAACACACTAGAAAATCATCTCAACTTCCTACAATATCCAGCACAAATCTATTCAGCGGGTCATTTAGACAAAAGGTCTCTATTTCTCTGAGATTGGTTCGACACAATATTTCAGATATTGCCCATCACTGATGTTAACTCCAGCTAACAAAAAGTGCCCGTCCTTAGTGTTAGTTTTGCTTTCACAGCATGGGAGCGGCTGATACATTGTCTATCTTTGGCAGGTCCTTTTTCCGCCCTTACATACAACCTTTCGGCGATCATTAAGACTTGAACAATTCTGGCTCCTGCCTCCACTTGGTGTGTTTGGCAGTGCAGCAGGCCTCAGCTTCCTGCCTCGGTTCATTTCAAAGTGACGTGTCAGTTTGCATGTAGCTGCATCACTCTGCACCAGCGCACCCCGGCCCTACTACTGACATCACAAGCTTGTTAGTCTTGGGCCTGGTTCAAAACAAACATAAACTAGCCTTGTGTGAGTGTCCATGCCTAAGCAGTGCTAAAGGAGGTCTGGTGGGAACACCTCTATAACCTTAACAAGTATATGCATTTGTATATGGCTTGCCGTTTAGCTGCTTCAGTATTATTCTGTATTCTGTGGTTATTTTACTGGACTATCATGTGTGATGCAGAAGATGCTTGATACCGTATGATAGCCCACCATTCTTGGTAATGTCATTAAAAGCATCAATCTTTTTTTCCCTCTCTTCAGCAGGAAAACATGTTAGCACATGGGAATAAGACTGGAAGCTAGCTCACTACTTTTGGATGTCATGGACAATGGCGATCAATCAAGATGATTGCCATTGGATTATTATTTTTTTTTGCTTGTTACTACTTGTTATTTCTATTAATTTGCAACCTAAGTATAGACTTGTATCTTGTATATTTCTGTAATCATAAACACTGTGATGTGTGATGCTTACACTCGACATACATAACACTTTAACATTCTTGATACGTTTGTAGAAGTTAAATAATTTATAATCTGACTGTCCAAGGTTACCAAGCTCAGGGTTTCTTCTTTATGTTGTCTGAAGGAATTAGAGGAATTATTAGGGATGTAAATATACTGTATGTCTCTAAAAAGACAATTCCATTGACTTTTTGAAATTGTTAAGCATTTTGTCAACCTGATCTTTGGGAATGTAAATCCACAAACTTGGCACAGGCACAAGTTCCTATACATTGGTAATTGTGTTTGGGTTAAGAAGCAGTACCAATGTAATTTTACATGTAAATGTAAAAATAATAATTGCATATACTAATTGCAGCTTTTCTATAGCTCTGCCACTAACTCTTGTATCTATAGTAAACAAATGTTTTCTCTTTGTCAAAGAAAAATGCATCAATTGGACAGCTCGGATTGTATGTTGCAGCATGTACTAAACTATGTACACTGTACGGCCAAAAAAAAAAAAAGGTTGTACTTTGGGGTCGGATTAGTGACCTGCATCAAGCAAAGAAAGAATTAAAATGACTGCAATTGGGTTAAGAACTGTCCAGTGCATTATTACAATCTTGACTCTATAATTGGAGACCAGGTAAATGCTTGTTGACGTTGGATCATAAAAAAAATAAATAAATAAATAATAGAAACCACAGCTATGTTTGATAGTGAAAGTAAAAGCATTTCCACACAAACAATGTGACAATAGTGACAATAGCTGTGGCTATAAGAAAATGCATAAAGATTGTATCCTCGGGACAATGGAAAACATCATGTGGTCTGATAAGTCAAGATAAACCCTATCCCAGAGTGTTGGGCACGTCAAGATAAGAAATGGGGAGCATGAATCAATGTATCCCTCATACTTACTAGTGCCCACTGCTCTCTTGTATTCAAAAGAGAACAGGTCGTCATATTGCATGCCGTCATTAAAGCTAAATGCAGTTGAGCACAGTCTGCAACTTTTATTTGACCAAAGCAGTGTCTATAACAATGCCAATTCCATGTAGGACACCGTGTTCACATGAGCTGGGCAAGGCAATACATGAATCCAAGTGATGGGCGAAGCTCCCACTACGGACAGCAGGTCACTGGTGTGAGGGGGTGGTGGTGATGGGACTGGCTCCTAAGTCAAAAAGCTGAGAGATTGGAATCTGCTCTCTCTCAGCAGGGCATCTGCTTTTATTCCATGAACAGGTTGTGCTGTAAAGCATGTCTCCACAAGCAGAGCTGTTCTATTCAGCCTGCCCTCTGATCCTTTTAATAGCCAAAACATAGGGTGACATTTTATTACCACATTACATGAGTTAAATACATGAGACTGTATTTTGTATCTAGGCTACATATGCGAATATTGTGCTTTTATGGTAAGAAAGATTGTAAATCCACAAGTCCCCTAAGGTCTAATTGTGTTAATACACACAGATAAATAATAGAGCTTTTAAACTGGCTCAGTAAGCCTTCTTATTGTTGCATCAGAAGATAATCTCACCTCTTAGAGTTTAGTAATAGGTATTTTCTCTTCTGATCAATATCTCACTCAACACCAAGCTCTTAAACCGAGGCTCTGATTAACAAGTGTGCTTTTTAGCAACCATTCTTTTCACCAATCATAATTGCACAAACTGCTTAATAATAATTTTTAAAAAAGAAATAGGCCTGCTGCATGAAATGCTTTATCTAGCAGTGGGGTTCATTATCTAAAATCGTCCCACTCTTGTCATTGTGGCTAATTTTGACAGAATTGATGAAAAAATTTCAAAAAAATCACCATGAGCTCCCATGTGCATCACCATGAGATAATTTCAAACGTTTTATTCTAAATTCTGTTACTTAGTAATGTAATAGAGTTGACAGTCATATTAATATGGTTATCATTCATTTTACAAGTTAATAACCAGTTAATTCAAATATATTATTTTGTGATGTCCCATAAGTGTATATTTATAGAAATTAGTTATTAATTATATATTGTAAAACAAAAATGAAACATTAAATTCTGGCATCATCTATGAAAGCAAAGCAATATATCCCATGATATCCTATAATATCATATATAAAAGTGCATATACAGTGAATTTACTGTATTTACTGAATTATATTTATGTTTACTAAGAACGCATTGGAATCAATATTACATAACAGTTTCCATGGTAATGATAAAAGGTTTATTATTATCCATAGGACTACACTAGATGTCTGTAATGGACCAATCTTTAAAAATCAGTTTGGGATAATGAGGAAGTGGTGCAAAATTCACTTAACAAAATGAATAAGCTAGCATGCAAAAGCTATCTAATTCTCTGGACAAAACTTTGTGGACGCTTGACCATCACACCCATATGTACTTTTTGAACATGCCTTTCCAAATTTAATCCTCTTTTTTGTTGTTGTTATAATAACCTTCATCCCTCAGGGAAGGCTTTCAGATTTGGGAGCATGGATATGAGGAGGTTGAGGAAACCTAATGTGCAGTCAGTATTTGAATTCATCCCTAAAAACTCCAATGGGGTTGATGTCAAGCTTTTGTTAAGGACACTTGTTCAGTTTTTCACTCCAACCTCAAACACATTCAGGAAGGTAAAAGACATACCAAAAGACACACAATGACCTTTTATACAATTTTATGCTTATAACTGTATGACAGGTATTTGGAGAAGGGCAACACATGGGTTTGATGATGAGGTGTCCATATCGAATATCTAGAAAATAGTTAAATAGAGTTCAGGGAGAAATTACCTACATTTCATCTGGCTGGTTACATTTTTTCACCTTTTTTTCCTTATATACAGTATCATGCAAATGTCCTTTTTTTCTTATACATGTGGTGGAACTGGAGAGACATGTTTATCTGATGGCACATTTCAAGCATTCCTCTTTATTTTTGCCCTGCAGCTGTACTGTCCAAGCCAGAATGGATGCTTATCAACTTCTCCTGGCCTCTCCAGGGCTATTGTCCCTTTGTCATCCTCATCTTCCTTCTTCTCCTCCTCCTCCTCCTCCTCCTCCTCCAAAAGCCTTGGCTATCATCACAAGGCTTTAAGTGACCCTAAAATGAAGCTCTGCAGAAGAGCTTATTCATCACAAAAAGCAGATATAATTAAGATGGTTTGTCAGGAGGTGGAGTTTTCTTTACAACACTGTTGCTGCTTCTGATCAAGGTTTGTGCTTCAGAAACAGCACTTGCTCAGATTAGCCATGATAAATGCTCTCTGGTGTTTTTTGTTGTTGTTTTTTTTTAGCAGAAAGAATAATGAAATGTTAATGGTTTAACCTAGACTTTTAACCTAGATCATACAACCCAACCCTAAATGCTTAGTGTTGTCTTTTGGAGCATTTCCTGTACTTCGTGTACTAATGCGGGTGGTGATGGACAGGAAGTGTAACCCATGCCAAGCTCATTATGGCTCGTGATTTGTTACAGTTTCCTTAATGTTCCTCAGGAGAGGTGGAAGCATGTCTGTGCTCACTATAATGAGCAGTGGAGGAAGTGCCCTGGGCACACTATGCTAGCCACTGGGATCTGAAGCCACACCACAGACTTGACCCTGGCCAGGTGATGACGTGAGCAGTCTATTGCTTACCCTTACTCCGCTTGGCTTAAGCGCTTGCCCCTACCTAAGCAGCTGCCACCTGTGAAAACAGAACCAAGAGCAAAAAAAAAAAAAAAAAGTGCTGAAGAGTTTAGCTGCTTAAGGGCTGTACACTGTAATGACAAGCCCAATCATTTTAGCTGTATTCTGTACAATCAAACCTCCTCCTTATGCATTCTTTCAGCATGATGAACTGGGCACAAGCAAGAGAACAGTAGTTTTGTGTCTACTTACTTCTAATAAATCACGTGTGCTTATACAGTAATTTTAATCTAGCTGAATGGAGACCTTGGACAAAAAAACATCGTGGCATGAACTTCACCAACACTTAACATTAAAAGTTCATGGTTAGATCTCTGGAAATTGGAGGTAGCAGTCAATCTGTACGCTGTTTTATTTGTAATGATGATTAAATGTATTTGGGAAGCCTCATTTTTATTTATATTTTCCACACCGAAAGACTAAGTAGACATTAAGCCAAGTTGGTAAACTTTCCATTAAAGCATGGAATTCTGTTGGGCAATAAATCACTGCCACCTGTTTCAAAGTTGTGGTTTCCATATACACCCATGAGACATCAGTGTTTCCAAAAATTAGTCTCTGTTATGATAGACATAAAAAAAAAAAAAAAAAGGTCATATTTTGACTGAATGATGAAACATTGTGCTTAATTAAAGATTCACATTGTGGCAAGAAGCCTTGACTTACAACCATTATTTTAATCTGTATGTTTAATGTAACTATTCATTCTTGGGGTTTAATTTTATGTTTCTCAGAATCATGTCTGAACTTCTGACAAATGAATCACATTCTATGACAGCTTTGGTCATGTTGAGAAAGACTCTCCTTCTAAACCAACAGATTTGTCTCGGGACAGCTGTGGCACCAGGGCTATGTAACAGGAATAAGGTCTCCCGCTGGGTCTCTTTAGCTCCTAGCAGAGCAGCCCAAAGGCTAGGGCAGGCCTGCGATTGTAGCCCCCTGCTGAGGTAGAATAAGGGCTCTGCCTCCCAACAATTACCTTGAGGAACTGCCCTGTGAAACACAGTTTTACAGCTCCAATCCAATCGAATCCCCAGGCAATAGAGGCCTGGAAGAAAGACTGACGGCAGGTAGTAATGGTCACTCAAAACAGAAACAACATTCCACAGTGGGCAGCCTCACCCCTTCCTACTGGGATCCTTGGGAAGCCCACCAGGGTCCTCTCTTAAAGGACATATGATACCAGCTAACGCCCCCCTACTGTCCAACTCCACATAACTCCCCATGCTATAATGGGTCTGTTTTCCCTTCTCCATTGACATGTCTATGCTAAGGACATTTAACCAGGCATGTGCCTTGGTGCTATTCAATTAGGATATTATTTTGTGAATGAGGACATCTAAATATAAAATGCATCTCCAGAGCTGGCATAAATGCATCGTCAATGTTTGCTTAGCTAGTTGTTTCACATACTTGTTTCTTTTGTGCAAGCCTATCTTATGCACATATCATAACTGGAACATGGCCAGAGCAGTGTGCCAGCTTTTAACCAAAAATGTTAATGTGCCTGTCGTGGCAGCTCTAGATTGTGACTAAGCTCAAAACAAGCTGCACCTTCACCTTACCACACCCATGAACAATAGATCACTCTGGAAGAAGTGTAGTCTAAAAATGACAGTATTTCTGACAAATCGGAATAAATACATTTTACAAATACAAGTTATGTTATATTCATTTGCCTGGCAGGATATTATATATTTTTTAATCTAAATGCCTTGACAAAATAAAAGAAATATTATATTTTTTGCAATAGGCTGTCAAATCAGCTGATACTTCCATAAAAAAAATATTACGTTTATCACAGATAATTGTGCAGACAAATAGGCAAGTGCTGCAGTTTTCAAAACTGGTTCTCAAAAATATGTGTGAATTATAAAATATATTATGTTCTCAATGTAATATGTGATAAAAAGGTTGAAAAAAGGTTTCTGAAATTAATTCAAAATACTTAATAGCATGTACCGTATGATCAAATTATATGTTTGGAGATGGCCAAACCCTCCTCCTGGACTCCCTTATAAAATGTAGATGCTACCCACATGAACACACCTGATGACACTCATTGGGACGTTATGTATATAACAGCAAGGTGTGTTAGACGCTGATGAATGGGCAAATTTCTGGGTTCAGGGTTGGGCAATTCATTCGCTCATTGACTATCAAAAGACCCTAAAAACACCACCGATTGTTGGCTGGTAAACATTTACAAAGATGAAATTACTATATTATGAGCATCCTTTGGTCAGCTATAAGGCCCCCTTCCTTCCCCTATTATCCCTATTGTTAAGTGACTAATAGTCCAGGTACAGGCATCCAGCTGAGTTCTAACATCTACTCTGGGCTCTTCCTCAGTCTTAGGTGGGTTGTTCTTTGACTTAGTGATTAGTCTCACTCATGGACACACACCCAATCTGTCTGCTGACTCCACATCTTCAGATCCTGTTACTGACTGTTACTTTGTAATTTGGCTTGCATTCCTGAGTGAATCACCATCCAATTATCAGTCTTCTACGAACTTGTGATTGTGTCAGAAATATCTGTAAATATCCTTTTGCTGCAGGTTTGCATTGTGCACTTATCACGTGGCACCTTTCCCTCAGAGAGTAATTTTGCATTTGGGTTCCTGCCCATACGTTTGATCTTTCGGAACATTTGCCTTTATTTTTGTCAACTGGGCAAAAATCTCTGCACTCGTGCCTCGGTCATGGAAACCCTGCGCTCTAACATCCCACCCCCTTCCCCTGGAATTTTGCTATAATTAACAACTTTCACAAGCAGAACCGCTTTGTTTTCACAGTGTATTTCCGAAAGATCATCATAAACAAAGTGGCTCGATTCAGTTCTAGATTAACTGGCCATTTATAACAGGAACAGTGCTACGAGCTAGTTTTTATAAGGGTATAGCTGTTATAATGCCAAAACACTTTTTCTTTTTAGTTCTACATGAGTTAACAGACAGCATCAGATTGTTTTTGGCACACTGAAAGATTTAATACAGCATTACCAACATATTGATTCACACACTGCAGTAACAGGACACAGATTGTGCCAAAGATTTAAACTTTTTCTAAAAATACAGCTCACACATTCCAGTTATTGTGAACTATCACTAATAAATATAATAATATAAAAAAAATAATAATAACAACAACAAAAAACCACAGACAATAATCACAGCAAATATAAGAATCATTATGGCAGTGTTAGGACAAAATAAACACATTAGGCACTGAAAACGTAGGATAAATTATAGCCATTACATTCAGTCCGTAAGGCACCTGTCTATAGCCCCTTATTGTACCTCATTAGATAGGAACAGACAAAATGACAAGGCCCCCACTCTCACCTTGCATGCGCTCCGTGCTGTGTCTCGGCAGGTCTGAGGGCTGCAGGGGGTCAGTGCCGAGTGACAGGGATCCTGCCGAGAGGGGTGGAGGCATCTTCATGGACCCAGCATGCAGCTCCATTCCCAGCAACACCTTGAGGCCTGTGGCCACTCCACAGGGGAGCAAATTTGACTCTCGGTCCTAACCTACTGGCCACGAGACAGGTGAGTGCAGGCCACGCCAAAAGTCAAGCCTCTAATTTATCCAGGCCCTCAATCCTGCCGCCCCTTCCTCTGACAAGCACTCTTAAAAGAGACCACATGAGAGCTACTGTAATAAACATTTCCACACCTACACTTTAGTTATGGTGGACAATGTTAAGGTAGATAGTAGTGGCCTGTGTACTGGTATGCATCGTGTACATTTTTGGCCATTTTGAAATACGCCACCTAACATCCTCAAAAGGCAGTTTTCTTTATTAAATAAATATAAATACAGTGCTTTCAAACAGTCGGCACAGTCAGACTGCTGAATCAATCCTGTGCATACTCACACAATATAGCATACACACCTTTTTTAACTTTTAAATGATGTATAAGAAAAATAGGCTGAGTGACAGAGCATGGACATTCCTCTGTCCATAAAATATAAGACAGGGCAGGGTCCATCAGCAGGGCAAGGCAGGGCAGGGCAGGGCAGGATCCCCAACTCCATGGGAGGCCAAGCATATGACGGCCACACCAAATACCTGCGCTGACACGTTCTCTTCTCTCACTCGGTGAACTGACTATAATGTGTAATTATGTCTAATTTAGTAAGTCGTTTCATCGTCACAAAATATGTGTGAAGCACTGTGGTGCTGAAAGACTCGAACAGATTATCTAAAAGCAACTTCTTCATTTTATTTCCATTAAATGTAATATCTAATGAAAAGGGCACATGAATTGTAGTAATGACCATGAAAACCATGTCTATCTTTATACCAGCCTTTATTAATAACTGACTCCATGAACAGGAGTGTTCCCAAGGCTCCATCAAAGACAGTTTGATAACCTCAACAAAATGGACTTCATGTTAAATAAAACATTGATAAACAGTTGCACTTTTGACCTCGTGGCAAACAGAAGATTTGATTTTTTTATTACGTAGGGAGAATTATCAAAGATATGTTTTGAAATGGTAGTCTATAAAGAAAGTCCAACAGTTAATGATAAAGTCATTAATATTCTAGCTACCTATAGTAAAATTATATTATGTCTAAAGAAATGTTGTGTCATAGTTAATCAAATAAAGTGCAAGGGTTTAATGTTCTATATTTATATACTAATTTCATTGTTAAAAACACTACATGAATATAATTGACCTGAACTGATATGACGTTTATAGACCGCCAGGCTGTAGGATGAGAAAGGGAACCATGGACTTTGCTGTGGCTGGGGTGGTGAGAGAGGTTGACAACTTTTCACTTAAAACTGATTATTGCACTTAAATAAACGAGACAATGCCTCAAGTCACTAATTTACATTGACCCTGTGGTCTACCTCTACCATCCTTTGACACTTTTGAATCTGGAAAATTAAGTCTTTGATTGAAAAGGAGATCTTTAATATGTCTTAGTCAAAGGCAGATCCTCCATATACAGTAGAATGCTTCATTTAATCACCATAGAGAGGTACTGTAGGTAAGATACTAAAATATTGGGTTGTTGCTTATATAATATGGGATAAAGGTTATAATAAAGGTTATGTACAAAATTATAAATATTGTGGAGACACAATAAGGATGATGTAAGATCCTGAAATTGAAGCAGATGTGTGATATTGACAATGTTAGGTCTTTCGTACAAACGTTCAGATGTTTCATGAGTCATATTGCTTATCACGCTGAAGCATCTGTTTAAACGACACTATCTATGAATTTGCTCTGTCATTGATCATTGGGTTTTACACAAATTCAGGCCGTCTGTGTCAGCTCGAGTGTACACTGTCATTAAGACCAAAAGGGGACATACCAAATATTAAGAAATATATCTATTTTGTATTATTCTGATAAAAAGAAATTTCAGCTCAAGTCATTATTAATTCTTAAAATGTTTTGTAAAAACTTAAAATTAAAGCTTTAAAAACTGTTAAAAGTAGTAAAAACTGTTAGCATTTTTACTTTTGGAACCGTATATATTTTTGTTTTAATTTAAATCTAACGTTTAAAAACTCGGGACATAATTAAATCTCAATTAAAAAATAATGACAACATTCATTAAGTAGTCATACCGGTATCAGGATCACGCCATTACTGATTCGTAATATGTCACGTACAAGACAAAAGGGCAGTGACATGCAGTTATAAATGCAAATTAAACTGCATGACTAGCAACGTCAAGTGTGTGTCACTGTGATACAATAAACACTGGGATACAAACCACATAAGGGCAGGTCTCCAATGCAAGCTTTGCTACATTATTAATACTAATAATAGTACTAAGCATATATTCAGGATGTTTAGTTCAATGTGTGTGTGTGTGGCTTAGTGGTTAGCACTGTGGCCTGCTACCTCCAGGGTCAAGGGCTTGATTCCCTGTGTGTGTGTGTGTGTGTGTGTGTGTGTGTGTGTGTGTGTGTGTGTGTGTGTGTGTGTGTGTGTGTGTGT
>JAQQZT010000001.1:25992421-26007142 GCA_030068275.1 Clarias platycephalus
GTGTGTGTGTGTGTGTGTGTGTGTGTGTGTGTGTGTGTGTGTGTGTGTGTGTGTGTGTGTGTGTGTGTGTTAATGTGTGCATAGGGAACACCACCTCTCAATTCTGTGGATAACCCTGGAGTTTCCAGGGAGTTCCCTGTCTGTACTGAGGCCTTATCCTGTTCTCTTTGGACAAGCACAGAACAAAAAAAATCTGATTTGAGGTTAGATACACCAGAGGATCTTTAAATAAAAAATCCTTATAGCAGTTGAAACATGGGGTGAGACTTATGCGTAACTGAAGATCTCCCAAAGTGCTAAAAAAAACAATGAATGACTTTTACTGTGTAGGAATCCCAACCGTTTTGAGTAAGACCAGTTGGGGAGCGTTTCTAATGGAAAGAGACAAAAGCTTGAAAAGCATGGAAATGTTAAATCCAGGTCGGTACAACAAAGATGAACTGGTTTCAGAGGAGAAAGTGGAATTGGGGGGAGGGGGGAGAGAGAACTCAGATTACACCTGATACTCATTACAAGGTGTTTGTCATTAGCATCTCTGTGAAATGAATGAGATCAATGATTTGAGGCACTGAAAAGTCATGCACGCCTTGAACAAAAAAAAAAAAACTGCAACAAACACTGATGTGCTAAAAAGTAAAGTATCACAAGATTTTACAAAATATCCATATGTTCATTGTTTTCAATTGTTCTGTATTCTCGGACAAAATCAGTAATTCACATAGAGTGACTGACATTTAGACATTTACACATTTTTAATATCTTGCTATTTTTTGCTTGCAGTAATAAATAAACACTTGTAAAAAATATCTCTCTCTCTCTCTCTCTCATCAGCGAAACACATATAAGTGATTATAACATAATAATTAGAACACAGGAGCAATAGACGTGGTTTCATTAATGACAGAGTACTCCTGTAAGCACACATAGCCTGACTGGAGCCTCTCATGATTATTAGCAGCTGAAAAAGTCCTTTTGGAAGCCACTTCCACAAACCTGCTCTACCCGTTTGCCTTGGAGAAGCACAGCTTTAGTATCTACCCCGACTGAAAGCTAAGAGGCAGCTGATTCCTGATACACGGCATATCCATAGAGCATAGTAAGAACATTTTGGAGGAGGTACATGGAGACCAGGAAATGACTCAGGTTATCGTATCAGCCCTTACTTCCCCCCAACACTTTGACTCATCACGTTTGACTCTTGAACATAAATTAAATTTGTACATATTATAGATATTAGAGATATTGTCCTTTTTTTTTTTTTTTACTAAATGTTTGCCATATTTATGCTTAACTTGTGTCCTATTTATTATTCCCTGCTCTCCAAGACTAATAATAAAAAAAAAATAAAGTTTTTATTTAGACCTTCAAAATACTCATCACAAATCTCAAAGGCTCATTTTCTTCTTTCATCCAGCCAATGAACACTGTTTATCATTTGATGGGCTCTGTTTAGCATACAGTTTTTAATAATCTGTACAATCAAGTTTATAAATGTAAAATAAATAAGTAAATAAATATCTGCAATGACCATCCCATGATGTATAACGTAATTAGCAATTCAGCTATCTGTGAAGCCGGATAAGCCCTGGACTATAGTGTGGAACTTTAGTAGCATTAGCACTCTGTCAAATACCTCAGGAAAACATTACTTTATATTGGAGTCAGCAGATGTTCATACAAAATAAGGCATTTTCTTTGCCTCAAGAGAAGACATGAATTTGAACAATAATGTTGAGGTAAGTTAGCTAAGTTAGTTTGTTTTTGCTGTTAACGCTATGTAAATTTAGCCTAAATTCCACTAGCTAATCAAACTGGCTAGGCATTAATCTAAATTCTAGGTAATAATAAAAAATGTAAACAAAAACCACCATATAAATGCTGAAGAGGAGTAATTAAAGTTACGTTTCACATAAATAAGCCTATTTAAACCATTTCTATTTTTTTTTAATGCTTGAATGCTTTTAATCGAGTATGATTTGACACAGCTATCTTTATGTAGAATAACTTTTAGTAGTTACCCAACCCCTTTAACAATTTAAAAACACAAAACGTGGCTTTTTTCCCCTCTCTTAGAAAACAAAGTACTTAAAAATCTACTGTATTTGATTGTTATTATGCCAACAAGCTATTTGCATTTGTTCATTTGGCTGGCACTTTTAACCAAAGCAACTTATGGCTGAGACAGGATACAACTGAGGATTAAGGGTCTTGCTCAAGGCTTAACGGTGGCAACTTTCAAGATTTCAAGGCCTACTGATTAATAGCCCAAAGCATTAAACAGTGAGCCACCTTTTCATCATATTTCCAGTATAATTTATAGCATATCACTGTTTTTAAAATATTTATTCATTAAGAATATTTGGCATAGCTGGTACTGAATTTTTAACCAGAGAGACCTGCCTTATCAGGCCTATTCTATTTGCTGACCCAAATGCTAGCACCTTCTAGCACTTACATGTTCCCTGCTGTTACATCCATGTTCTGTTCAGCGAGCTCACTAGGGTCCACCTACTATTCTGTTTGCACATTGTTCTAAGTCTAATACTCAATTAAGATAGAGTGTGAAAAAAAAAATCCCAAAGCAAGTATTTGTCTCTAATATTTGAGAGTGAAATTAAGCAACACCTGTGCTCTTATCAGACTATCTAATGGGTTCATTAGTTCTGCATAATGAGCCTGGTAAGTCTAATCAATATCTTAATAAATCTTGTCAGGGTCTCAGCAGGTGGTAGTGGGCTTGCTGTTGCCTCCTGTAAGGACACAAAGGAAAATGCACTTGTTCATTTAGAATTCACTAGTTTTGCAATCCAAAATTGATAGAAATATGTTTTCTATGCGGATAATACAAGAATTCTATCCAGTTTTGCAGTTACTGGTGTCAAGTCTTATACCACACTATTAGGAAACATTTTTCTTTCAGGCTTATGTGAAAAGATTGAGGTTGTAAGTTTTTGAACCCTTCAAACCCCAAAGCACTCAGTTGTATTTAGGGAATTCTTATTGGAAATATTTCTAAGGGTCCTAGGTTTAACCTTATACATAATAAGTAAATATGTGCACAAGATTTAATCATGAGTTCTCACACTTTTCTGTGCCAGTTACTATTCATCTCTTGTTGCTGTTGTTACATGTACAAAGTGGCTTGCTAACTCCTGTGATTATTGTGGCTTAAAATTCCAATTGTAATTGCAACTGATCATGGCCAAAACAGGATGAGCTGGAACTTTTGGTACTAAATGCTTAAAACGCCGAACAAATGTAATCCTACAATTACATTTCATTTAAGAGCTGTTTTATTGATTTTAAGCTCAGTAATTCAAATCCTCATGTATCTACTCCTGAAACTCTCAAGGGTACTAACTGACATGCATAAAAATCCATAAAAGTGCCCTAGTTAGGTCAGTTTATGATATGTGTCTTTTACATTGTGTGGGAAACTCAAGTCATGTTTTTTTTCAATAGTAATAATGTTATGTTATTTTTTTTTGTCTCTCTCCATTTAATATGCAGGATGCTGATGTGCTATACAACAAGTCAGCAAGGCAAGTAGGGCTGTGTGATTTTATTCATATAAGAAATTTTCCATTATTTTCCACACAAAATATCTACACTATACTATTAACCTAATTTAGTTAGGTTTTGGTTTCTGCCTTTAGGGTGGGTTATGAATGAAGAGTGTTATGAAACTGACAGAGAGTGAGTGGATTTGCACTTTCGAAGGTTGATATTATGGCCATGAGCAGGAATAATGATGACAGGTTTTCTATGTCTTCATATGTTAAAAGCAAGCACTTGGGATAAATGAAATGTGTTACTATTTCAGGTCAAAATGAGTCAACTAGCTTGCAAATGTTGTTGCTTGCTTGTTGATTTATGCACCAACTCTTCATGATCTATGCAAAGTTTGCCCACTGACTGGATCAGTTAACGAAAACAACTGGTCACCTGTATCCTGTTTTATCTTTAGTTGTCTCTTTTTTTTCCAATGTTCAATTTTTCCAAATGCCAGCATGTTCAATGTGATATGGTACTGCTAAACTGTATTTCATACCTTCCTGTATGTATGTTTTAAAGTTTAAAGCAGTGCAACTACTTTTACTGAAAAGTACAAAAATAACATTATATGTATAGTATAATAATTTATTTTATATCTTATTTAAATTATTTATGAAGTATGAACACATTCTTAGGCACGTAAATACATTTATTTCAATTAATATTGGTTATTGTTAATGGAGATTAAAATATCTTGGGTATTTTCTAAATTAAATCTTCCTGTTCACACCATATGTCTAGGTCAGAGGGACGGCTGTTGCTAGGTACAAAACTTGAGACATTATTTCACTTCACTTGTCTGCATAAAGAATCGAAAAAGACAGAGAGCAGGTGTGCAAATAATTGCTTTCCGCAGGTACATTCCTGTTGTGTGGCACCATGGAGGAAACAGATTCCTGGACTGGTTCCTCCTGTGCACTTTTAACCCTAGGGGGTCTAGAGATGACTGGAAAACATGTGTTTGAAATTGTATAAGTGGAATTTTATTTAACTGTTTTCATGTTTCATCAGTAAGCAGAGTGATGAAACAAAACCATGACCAAGTCATAAAACATGTTCAAGATTTATACAACAAGTCCAGGCACCTCAACTTATACAAGCAGATATCCCAAATGATCTGGAAAATGATACTGAGCCTATAAAGAGAAACTGCAGTAAATCCTGTGGTCCCTATAAATGGTTTTTTTTTTATTTTATATAATAAAAAAAATATGGTATGGTGAGTTAGCCCGAAGTTGTTTAGTTGAAACAACTTACAATCACAGTGCCTGATAACAGGAATTCCACTATGGTTATTTGACTGCAGTTGCTCTGAGAGTTTTAGAACTTAAATTGCCAAGAGCAGTTTTGTACCCAAGTCTGTCAGTGAACAGTTTAATAACATCAACAAAGTCAACTTTATATTAATTCAAAAGGATTTCTTGATAAACAGCTGTACTTTTCACCTTATAACACAGTCACAGAATCGGGTATCACTCAAATGAGAATAGGTTCCTCTCAAGGTTTCTTCCTCATGTCCTCTCAGGGAGCTTTTCTTTGTCACTGTCACCTATGACTTTGCTCATTAGGGACAATTTGATAAAGCTATAAAATAATAAATATATACAGTTCTTATATAGATGGATCATTTTTATTCTTATAACACTGCTTTGTGACAATATTTCAATTAAAAATTGAATTGAATTGAATTCAATTGGGTGGTATGGTACTGTAGTATACTGTTTAGCATTGTGGCCTCACAACGAAGGTTAAAATCGTGACTTTGAGTCTGTGTGCCTGGAGTTTGCATGTTCTCTCCATGCTTGGTGGCTTTTATCTAGGTACTCCGGTTTCCTCCCACAGTCTGAAGACATGCAGATTAGGTTAATTGGCGTTTCCAAATTGCCCATAGTGTGTGACTGAGTGTGATGGATTGTCACCCTGTCCAGGATGTACACCACATAGTGCTCAGAGTCCCCTGGCAAAGGTCTCCCATGACCTCCCATGACCATGTACAGAATAAGCAGTACAGAGAATGAGTGAGAGAGACTGAAATGAATTGAATGGAATTTAATTGAATTTAACTAAATGAAAGTAAAATACAAAGCAAAGGTACCTAGTGCTTTATGTTTAATTAAACGTGAAAATGAATCACAGCCATAGTGCTTTGACATTGCTTGCTGAACTCTGAATGAAGTACATAATTTTAAAGTTTGCATATGTCAGGCATTTGTTTTGGTTCGTAATAGTCTGGGGTAAAAAAAAAAAAAAAGAGATACAATATAATCTTGAACAATGTAAGTTGAGCATGAATTGAAATGGTTTCTCACTACTTCTTTGGATAATTAAGTTTCTTCAGCTTCTAACTGTGCTCACAGAGAAACCCTCAGCATAAAACATAAAACCTTTAAATGTTTCCCCAGTAGTGCAGTTTAGGAATACTGATAGGTCTTTTTTTCCTCTATGAGTGCAACAGATATAGCTTTAAATGATTTCTTTCTCAAACAAAATTAGTATTTCGTCTTATTGTTAGGAAAACCTTCTTGGTGCATCATATGAGTAAAAAAAACTAAAATCACCAGGTTCACGTTGGTATTTCTTGCAATACTTCCAAAATATTCTTCATTGTCACCATCTACGTACTCACATGCTGCAAGACAGACTACAGAATTCCATGAAGACCATGAATTTCTTTTACAGGAAGAGTTTGAGTTCTGATTACAAATCAAGGCCAGTATTTTTTTTTGCTTTTTCATTTCCCATGGACGTCCATGACTGATTGTTCCGCCTCTCCCCTCGTTCGTTTCTTGTTCTCGTTTGAAGCATTAGCGAAGGTGCCGTCTCCATGCTTTTTCACATCATGGACGGAAGCAAATTTGTATTAGATAGCTGTGGATTTCCCCTGCTTTTTGCAAGACGAGGGATAATTACTACTCTGGAGCCTGTAGATTAGACTGTAATAGAGTTTTGAAGTGCCTGAGTGAAAAAAACAGTAGAGGGGGAAGACAAACACAGGGAGGCTGGGGAGGGGGTTGTATCAGCTACAGTCATCACACAGAACACACAGCCAGGAGCTATTACTTACTGAGCAACTGTCTCATGCACCATGTTACAGGATGCCTTCAAACTGCCACAGCTTTTTTCATCCATGCGTATTAATTTCATTACTTCTTAGTGTCTAGATATATATCTTATATGTTAAAGTTTAAAAACTTTTAATGGAATACAAAAAGCTTCGTGAGGTACAGGACATCCTGTATTAGCTACCAGTCAATATGCTAATTTCCAGGATGTTTACAGCATCATTTCCTCTCCACTGTTCTATACATACATATATACAATACACACACACACACACACACACACATACAGTATATAATATGTTATATTAATATACTATTAATAATATTATCATATATTATATCATTATAAACTTATACTGAAGGCTGACCTTGTATATATATATATATATATGGCTCCATACATTCTGTGGCCTCTGAGGTGTCACATTTGTGACTAAAGACTTGTCTACATGGTTGTGCCTCTCTGGCATGGACCAGTGGAAGTGAAAGGGCTTGTTCTGTTGTAATGAGTGCTTAACCCGGCTAGAGCGAGCAGGGCACTACGCGGGAGGTACTAGCACCCGGTGCAAATATTTACCCAGCCACGCTGATTTGTCAAGGTGGACAAGGCGCTGGAAAATTGATGACCACCTGCATTCAAGCATCCCATTACTGTGATAAATGAAGTGGAAGCATGCACTGCTCGTCGGAACTGCGATCCCATTATGAAATGTGCTGATTATTTCACAAAAAGAACAATATACCCGGTAAGCCTGATGTACCAGTCATGCTGCATCATGGGATGAACTACTTTTACTCTTGATGAAGAAAAAATACGTTTCATAATTGATTCCCAGCTGAGACACCAAGGCTTTCACACACACCCCACAATCTTAACAAACAAGAAATGTTGCTCAGAGAGAAAGTCACATTGTTCTACAGATTTCCTTTTTGTTCATGTGGGAAAATGGAACTATGTCCTTGATGTTCAAAGGTAAGTAAGTGCTAGGTGTTTTATTTACCCAGACACAACAATTAGTCAAACTGGACAAGGTGCTGGAAAATTTATGACCACCTGCATTCAGGAATTCCACTGCTGTGATAAATGAATAGGAACAGGTTTCTTGAATGAACAGCAATCCCATTAAATCCTAGTCTTGGTCATTTCACAAAATATATATAGTAAATATTACAAACATTAGATTTTCAGAATTGATTTGTGAATTCCCTTTTTTTCAGATTGTTACATGATTAAACTTTCAAATGTAAATGAAAAACAGCTTTCACAAAACATGTAGTAAGACAATTGTTTGCCGAGCAAAGTAAGGGTTCTTACATTAGGTTGTATTTTGCAATGCTTTTAATAAAAATTTAAATTCATAACAGCAAAAGAAGTCTTTTAACTGGGGTCCTTAAGAATGTAATTTCTCTCTGCTTGCCTTCATCACAGCAAAACTGCTTCTGAATCTAAATACCAGTTAAAGCAATTTGGACAAATATGTCCCTTGCAGTGCCAAATTTATGTAATTCACTATCAACCCTAACTCTGCACACGTACACAGTACACATGTCTATAGAGATAAAGAAAGTCATATAAACACTGGCTATCATACACATCATGCATAGTACACATTTGGCCAAGCTCAAATTACTTTAAAGAGACAGAAGTATGAAAGCCTGCGAGGGTGGAGACTTGGCCTCCTTCTCTCAGTCGTATCTCCTCATTCCTCTAGTGTGATCTCTGACTACAACAAACTGCCTGAAATTTACAACTGCCCTAACCATTGGCTGGAGGGCTCTGTGTGTGTGTGTGTGTGTGTGTGTGTACTCACTCTAATCAAAAGCAACCTCACAAATGATAAATGTCATTTAAGGATATAAGGGGAGTTGAAATGTTATATTTTGTGAAGTGTAAAAATGACAATAATTTAATTTTCATTAATAGGTGGACTATTCCAGTATACATCAGAAGAAGAATTATTGGAAATATTTTTATATAAATAAAACTAATTTAATAAACTCAGAAAGCAATAAGCTAATTTTCATTACTACATTATTGCATTAATACAAGTGACTATGGCTTTGAATCAAATAACACCAAAAAAGATCAATAAATAAGCTTGAAATGAAAATAAACGTACAATATTGTGTAAGAAAATTGTGCACTTATTTGTTTGCCATATTTGTTTGCTCACAGCTCATCATTATTGAACGTTAAAGGAGTGACTGCATTTTCTATACAAGACAAATTATTATTATTATTATTATTATTATTATTATTATATATTATTTGGGCTTATTTGTCAACACTGGTTAATCCGGTACTCCAACACAAGACAATTCAGTGAACAGAGTCCAAATACCGCATGATATTAACATCTTTCCGTCTCTGTAACCTTCCTCAAACGAAACTCCGCGTCCGTTTTCCGTTAGTTTTCCCCACAGCACCGACATGAAGCTGTCCTGTGGAATCCTTTATCTAACTACATCTCGGAAAATGAAACCATATTCACGAGGAAGCTGCTCTGTCTGCCAAACTGCAATCATACTGTTTAATTTTGTTTAGACAAAAAAAGAGAGAGAGAACTTCCTTTTCTCTTTGAACACAGACTGAAGAATCTGACTCCTAACCTATATAATAAATATAGTGCACTTATCTCTTCACTCCGATGGCATGCACGATATGTTATTGAAATGATTATGCACTTGTTACTTATAATAATAATAATAATAATAATAATAATAATAATAATAATAATAATAATAATAATAAATAAATAAATAAATAAATAGGGAAGCAGAAGAATAACAAAAACAACAAGAACAACAATAATAATAATAATAATATGATGATGAAGAAGAAGATTAATAACTTGATCAACTGTGCGTTGTTTGTTTAGGCTACTTGTTAGTTTATTGATTTGTTGGACTATTAGTTTAGTGATTGCTTCTCTATAAATTTCCTGTTTTAAACCTCGCCACAAGAAAGGATCCGTTTGGAAACAAATGTAACATTTATTCATAAACATTTCATTAAATTCTTTAAAATGACATCATTGCAATTAATACATTTATGATACGTTTTTCCGCTATAAGTGGAGGCATGTTGTATATATCAAGAAAGAAAGAAAGAAAGAGAGAGAGAGAAAATGAAAATTATGTTAATATACAAAAAATATATATTCTTATTTATTCATTTATTTCATTTTTAGTACACCCTCTACAGCAGAGAAAAAAACACTTGTTTATCATACACAAAATGTGAAAGTCTGATTAAGGGTTAAGCGTAAAAAAGACACGCTTGGACTTTATTCTATAGCTGATATAATTTTGGTGATGGCATTTTTAAATAAAACAGATTTCTGACTTATTTCATTTAGCACTAAGTGACAGTTTTGAACAGTAAAAAGCAGGCGGCCTATAATTTTCTTTTTTTTTTTACTTAAAATGCTTTAAAATAACGAGATGTAACGAAATGTTACCATAGTATACGTGCTTTAAGGTGGAGAGTATATGTTTACACGAAATTAAATAATACATCCTATAAAAATCTAACCGTTTTGTGTTAAATTCCTGATTGTTCCTATTACACTATAAAATGTAAAGCACGAGTGGGTTTTCCTCCTTAAAACTACCCACCTTGTCTCTAAACATGATTTCGGTCACCATAAACTCCTTCTTTGCATAATAATCAGCTGAAAGAATAGGCTTATTTACTAAGACGTCATTAGTTTGCGCTGAGTCTGCTGTTTGACATTAAGATTATCATGTTGTTTCGATGGTCCTGAGATTTCACAGCTCGTCTTTCGCTTGGTAATTAGTTGTGAATATTCGATTCGGACAAATTAATATCAGGCCTCCTGCGTGTCCTCAGATCAGCTTCATTTCAATATGAAAGTCTGAGCCGCTGATCGAAACTCGCAGTGCAAACTTCACTTCACAGCTTTGTGTTTACAGTGTGTGTGTGTGTGTGTGTGTGTGTGTGTTAAGAGTAACTGCACAGCCAGTGTTTCGATGTCCGGTTGCCATCTGTTTGTTTTTAATATCACGATGGTTAATTTAGTGTACACTTAATGTGTGTGTTCATGTCTGTGTGTGATTCTTGCGCTGTTTACTTTCATGGTGCATGTTCCTTTACACGTGTGTGTAAAAGAGAGACTTACTGTTCAGAGAAACGTGCGCCCTCTATGTGTGCTTCTTTATTTTTTTAACAAATATATACTGTTAAAAGGTACATTTTAAAAATATTATTATTAAATTACACTTACGACGAGTATATATGATTAAATATCTTTCTTTACATTATCATGAATGTAGCGAATATTCAAGTGAGAAATGATTAAATTACTCCACACAAAGTGCTCTATAAATATGATAAATTTTTTATTTTACTTCTATTTTAAATCTTGAATAGGCATTGTTAGGGTCAAGTATGTGCTTTTTGTAGTAGAAAAGTCTAAAGAAATAGAAACACTCACGCACACAGATCAAATACACTACAAATTGAAAGGCAATTTTATGAAACACTCAGAGTGGAATAATAATTGCAAGACTGGTGACAATATTAAAAACACTCAATCTGACGCCTTTTGTGTGTTTATTATTTTTAGCACAGGTCTGAGACCTGCACACCTAAGCGCGCGTTCTCTGTTTTCATTAACAACTTTACTACTACAGGGGAGGACGAAGTGCGTCCTACGTCACACAAACACGCCCACCTGTCATTCAAACCCTCTCTTAAAAAAGGGCCGAGGCGCGCGCACTGGAGTTACTCGCACCTTCAGCTCAGTGGTGTCAACTCGCGCTCACCTTGCCCGGATGAGAAAGTAAACTTCTTGGTGAATTCTCCTTCAGGTTGTTGTTTTAAGGATGGCTCTGGCGGATGCGCTTCTGCCGTCCATTGCTGGCTTTCCCAACGCTCAGGTTTTGGAAGAAAAACATGCGGAGATCATGAGAGTAAGTACTGTAGAAATTCCTGAGACAAAGTTTGTTTTTAGTGTTCTCTTTACATGATGGTATAAAAGAATGGATGATCCCCTAGACCTAATGTCAGTGGTGCATCTAGCTTTAACTTGAAAAGTGATCAATTATGACTTTAATAGGGCGCATGACTAAAGTTGTGTTTGTGCGTTACAGGACTGGGCGACAGAACAGACCGAGATCGGGACAAAACCCCGCGTCGAAGTTGAATTCAGTATCGTAGAGTCCCCGCCGCAGACCAAGGACGAGGACGAGTTGTCCAGGTTTTTGGATCTCGAGTTTATTCTGTCAAACTCGATGGCATCCCAGAGCGAGGCTCCCTCGGTTACCCCGGCGTATCCGCTACCCGAGTCACCGGAGAGCTGCAGCACCGCGTACGACGGCGCCGATTCTGCGCACGGTCTGGTGGCCGAGCTTCTGAGCCCAGACATAAGCTACCGACACGACAACACGACCCAAGGACATTTTGATGCACCGGAATACACTGATTTGAGCATGCACTTGCACCTCAGCACTCCACACGCATCGGTATACAAGATTAAAACCGAGCGCCGAGAGCAGCCATGCATGATGGCCAACGACTACATGGGACACTTTTACGCACAGAAGGTTCACAGTGTTGCTCCAGTGCAGCCGTTCGTCCAGCACGTACACGACGCGTCCCGGGAAGTGAACGTTCACGTGGCGCAGCAGCAGCACTATCCGTACCCACCACAGTATCACGCCGCGCAGCACTATCACGGACAGTACGCCGTTTTTACGGATCCCATGCGCCCCCATCATCACCCGGGGATGCCTGGCACGGTGCTCACGCCGCCCTCGTCACCACTGCTCGAGCTCTACGGCACGGAGGAGAACAGACCGAAGCGGGGAAGGCGCGCGTGGGCTCGGAGACGAGCTGCCACGCACAGCTGCGAGTTTGCGGGCTGCGGGAAAACTTACACCAAGAGCTCGCACCTGAAGGCGCACATGCGAACACACACTGGTAAGTCAAGCTGATAACTTACCTACACTTCTGACACTCTTCAAACACATGAGGCGTTAGTTTAATACAATAGAACACACTTTAATACTAGTAATAGCATGAAAATATAAACGCATATTATCTCTGTAGTCAAATTTCATATTCTTACATGTCTTTACAGCGCCCCCTATTGGCTGTTAAATTGATTAAAACTATAGTTTATGAAAGTAACCAACCTGAAACAACACTAGATGTACCAATGACATGTATCAAAGAGTTGACCAAAGTGTCTTGTGTTTTTCCTCTGTAGGTGAGAAGCCATACCACTGTACCTGGGAGGGATGTGGCTGGAAGTTCGCCCGCTCCGACGAGTTGACCCGCCACTACAGGAAACACACAGGACACAGACCCTTCCAGTGCCACCTCTGCGAGAGGGCATTCTCCCGCTCCGACCACCTTGCCCTGCACATGAAGAGACACATGTGAAAACATGGCTTATCTATCTTAAAGGACTTTTTTTTTTAAAAAGAGTTAGAGAAGTGGTCCAAGGGGAAAAAAAGCTAATTTATACATATTTTTCCCTTTACCTCACATCAACATTTAACTATGTTTGCACTGGAGTTCTTCAGCTAATGTATGTAACAAATAATGGAAGCTCATATCCACTGATAAGTATCACCAAAACTTGTGTAAATTAGTTTTTTTTTTTTTTTCATCATGAACTACTCTCCTTTAAGGCTATGCCTGTTTTTGGATAACAGGGTTGTAAATATGACAGGGATTGTGTCAACTTTAAATTATAGCAGTATTTAAAAAAAGAAGAGAGATTTGTTGAAAAAAATAAGTTATTTAGTTCAAACATCGAAGACAGCTTTGTAAAGAAACAGGGCAGGACCCATATTTTTGTATATAATGCTTTTTGTCTTCATGCTTTTAAGCTGAGACAGGGGACTTTGGCATTTGAGATTTTTAGTAGAATGTAGGATCTTCTTATGCCCCTTTTTGTACAATGAGTTATTAGAACTGTTCATATTACATTCATCGTGGACTATCATATCAGGTACTCAAGAAGACTTTTTTTTAAACCCAAGTGATATGCCTGTGCAAATAACCTTTGTATATATCATACTTGAATATGGTGTGTTTTTTATGTATATAACCCCTGACAAAGTTTTAAAATACAAAACATTGAAATCAGAAACCGACTGAATCATTTTGTCTTGTCTTAAGTTTGTCTTATGCTTAAGTTTTAAATGAAGATTAAATCATACAGTTTTTATCATCACATACACATATAAAGCAGAAGTAGGCATGCCTCCAGTATTAAAGTCAAGACAAATGTGTACAAACTACAACCTTTAATACAATACAGATACACTACATGGTTTAACACAACTGTAACCTGAAAGACAACAATAAAAAAAATGCAGGTTCAGCAAATTAAAAATACATTATAGTACTACAAATACACATGATGTGGGTATCCACACACCAAAGTTCAGGTCAAACTGCATGGCTATGGTGTGGTTAGAGATGATATTAGATGATGTTATTATGTAATTCAATATTATACAACTATATAGCAACTGATCACTTAAATCCTTAGTAATGAATGTTAAATGTGATCAGATTCCTTATACATTCATTTGACCATTTGAGGTAAAATTATATGATGTACTGTATATACTTACACAACTTAAGTTACTCGGTTAATTTAATCATGGACTAGTCAAATATATTTTTTTGTTTCATTGTGTGAAAAATATTCCGTCGTTGCTTTATCAAACCGTTGGAGAATTCAAATTCAACATTTGTTGTGCGTAACTGTTTTCTTCCCAATGTCGCCCTCTACTGACCAAAATCAGCATTATACATAAGAACTCTATATAGGGTTTAACCCTAATCTCGGAACTCCAAATAGAATTATTCAGAAGAAATAAAAGAAGACATAACTGACAGTATGTACAGTGTACACTCAAAAAAATTACTCGTTGAATGAACATAATTAAATCATGGAAATAATTTCCACTTGATTTAATGGCTTTCTTTCAGCATTAAGCAATTTTGTTTGAACTTAATGTTATTAGGTTCAGTCAAATAAATGTTATTAGGTTCATTTAACTTATTTACTACAGCTGCGTCCAACATAATTTAATACTGTTAACATAAATGAATAGGGTT
>JAQQZT010000001.1:26054255-26073759 GCA_030068275.1 Clarias platycephalus
TCTCCACATCATTGCATTCAGTTTTTATTCACAATTTGTTTAGTGTCCCAACTTTTTTGGAATCCGGTATGTATTATAATTTTACTGCACAAGAGAAGGGGAGGAAAAGGGGTGGGTGTTCCTGGTGAGTCAAATCCTTCCAGATTAAAATTAGGATCAATCTCACATTTCATTGAGGAGAAAAAGGGTTCTACCTTAAAACACTGTTGAATTGCAGCACTCCTACAAAAATACATAAAGCTTAGCAGGTCAATTAATATAATTTAATCGTAATAAACTTTACTGGGCATCGGTGTACTTTTGTGTAGCTCAGATTAAATGATTATATTGCGCAACTTTATGTCTAAGAATGTTAATTCCAAACTACCAATATTTGTTGCTTTCTCATCATCATGCTTACTGAATTGCTTTGATTGCCTCTAAGGAATTAGTGTGTGTCAGGCATCATTTCCCTCAAGCTTTTAATACAGGTTAGCTTCATCACATTTGTATGTATCTGTGGAAGAGTTTTCTTAGGCAAACTGTATGCTTCACTAGTAATTGCACTAATAAGAACTTGTAAGAAGTTACATAGCGCTATAACTGTGCCAGCTCTGACATAGCCAACATGCTTTCACAGCGTGGCCAATTTATCTGGATGAAAGTGTAGTGGATTGGGGTCAAGTTCCTGCAGTATTCTTTTAACCTTGACCGGAATAAATCTATGACATAAAATGCTCAAATAGTTTGACAGACATGGTGTGAATGGTATTGCATTATAATATACTGTAGAAAAAAACAATCTTGGATTTGTGCCTCATCTATCACTCGTTATGTGATCATGCAGGTTTAAATTTTATCAGTAGCAAAGAAATAAAAATGTCCATGTTTGAAAGTGGTAGACTGGTTCAATACACGGATAGATTATGTCATTCACCACACAAGGACTTCACATTCGGAGAGGGAGGCAGACAGACACAGAGAGAGAGAAAGAGAGAGCAAGTGGACATAGGGACAGGCATATGGTTGCTTAGAGGCAGCAGCCGTTCAGTTCCTCACACTGCCTTATCCTCCTAGGCATACAGCTGCCCTTCTACTTAGCACTCTTGCTTCTTTTGCTTTTCCTCATGTTTCTGGGGTTTGTCTGTGTGCATCTGAGGTGCATCATACAGTAATACCATTTTTAATACTCTGTACAAACACATTTGTGCATTATCTATATAGCCAATAAAGTCACAGCAGGACAGTGTTAAAATATATTGAAGAGCTTCTGTTAATGATCACTAAGGAATCTGATCTCTGTGGTAGGCTTGATTATTTTCTTTAAGCACCAAACTTTCTTTCGAGGTTACACAACATGGTGCAATCAATCAATCAATCAACTCGAATCCGGGAATGTTGAGAATTTTTTGTAAAATTGAATCAAATGAAAACTAAAAATCTTTCAAATCACATGCACCAATATTTTATTCACAAAAGAACATAGAGAACATAACAAATGTTTAAAGTGAGAAATTTCATACTTTTATGCACAAAATTAGCTCATTTCAAATTTGATGCCTGATACAGGTCTCAAAACATTTAGGACAGGGGATGTTTACCAGGGTGTAGCATCTCCTCCTCTTCAAGCATTGAGCTTGTGAGTTTCTAGAGTATTGGTGCTTGAATTTGGCCCACATGGCACGACAGCGCTTCAGGACCATATTCACATATGGCTTCCTTTTTCCTTTGTTTTTGTATGATAGAGCTTTAGTTGGCATCTGCAGATGGCACGGCGGATTGTGTTTACAGACAGTGGTTTCTGGAAGTATTCCTGGACCCATTTAGTAATGTCAATGACGCAATCATGCTGATGAGTGATGCAATGTTGTCTGAGGGCCCAAAGACCACAGGCATCCAACAAAGATCTTCGGCCTTGTCCTTTATGCACAGATTTCTTCAGTTTCTCTGAATCTTTTGATGATGTTATGCACTGTAGATAATGAGATTTGCAAAGCCTTTGCAATTTGATGTTGAGGAACATTGTTTTTAAAGTATGCCACAATTTGTTTATTCACTGTTACACAAATTGGAGAGGCTCTGCCCATCTTTACTTCTGAGAAAGTCTGCCTCTCAAAGACATCAGTTTTATAGCTAATCATGTTACAGATCTGATGCTAGATGTTCTCCCAGCTGAATCTTTTCATAATTTCTTGCTTTTTAGCCCTTTCTTGCCCCGTCCCAACATTTTTGAGACCTGTATCAGGCATTAAATGTAAAAATAGTTCATTTAGTGGATAAAAGTGTAAAATATATCCGTTTTTAAACATTTGTTATGTTCTCTATGTTCCACTGTGAGTAATATATTGTGTGATTTGAAAATCTTTAAGTTTTTATTTTATTCAAATTTCCAGAACGTCCCAACTTTTCCAGAATTTGGGTTATACTGTAGTTGTTAATAAGAAGTCAGGGATGAATGGCCATACTATTCTGACCTACCAGGAACTCTAGGGTAACTCCAATAAAAAAATTACATTACAGTAACTCTGAGCAGAAAAGCATGTCAGACCACACAACATGTCAAACCTTGAGCTGGATGGCCTACAACAGCAGAGGTTCCACTCCTGTCAACCAAAAAACTCCTACACCTACAGTAAAGACAGACTCACGAACTGATCAGATTAAATGCACGTATACATTTTTAAAATAAAAATCAAATCCATGTAAATTTCAGTTGATGCTCTGTGACCTAGTGATTGTTATCTCTTGCCTTCCTCCCTATTCTGAGAGACATATGAATAGGCTGGAATAAAGTAGAGATAACCGAAGTGAATCCCGGTGAATTCGTCACACTCCAGTGCTCAGGCACATAGTTACAGTTCTTTCATGGCCCAATCTTTGCAATCTCTGTGAAATGCTCTTTACATACAGGCACTATGCAGTAGCTGAATGAGATGAACTGTGGGAACGCAATATAATATAAGCAGCTCTGGAATATGTAAAAATGTGCTTATCTGCATTTGGTTTGAATAAGCAAGATAGTAATGTTCTTTAGAGGTTATGTTAGAATTTATAGCTAACAGCCTCCTGTGGTAGGTTTAAAGAATTCATGACAATCTGTGGGAGTTTCTCAGCCACTAGGAATCAGAAGTTTATAATGCTGTAATGAGAGGTTGTACTGTAATAGTTCATTAGCATTTCCGAATCTAAATTTCTTTTTATGGTGTTACAGCAGATTAGATATGATTCTGTGGTTGAGTATACAGTAAATTGCTAAAAATGTTGTATCTGCTCAGTCAGTTAGTTGTTCTTCACCAGTGTCTTCATCTGGAGTCATTTGATGATGGAGGACGCTAATAGACTTCAAGCACTATTGGAATAGCTCATAAGTCAGATTTTTGATTGACACTTTGGTGCATGTAAGTGCTTTACCAAAGATTTTGATTGTTATAAGTTTTCCTTCTTTGCATGTCATCCATGAAGTTTAAGACCTGGAACATCAAACCCTCATTCTGTGCAAAAATAGTTGAGACCATATAAAGCTGCAATCTCACCAAGCTAAAGCAAGTTGGTATATTTGCAGGATATTTAATAGAAATCTACCTTGTTTATTTCTCCGGAAAATACTTCCACAGTGCTAAAAAGTGAATGACTATTTGGACTCCACAAAATACAATATACTGTAACTTTGAAACATCTCACAAAAATGGATTTTGAGTTAAATGTTGAACGAGCAAGTGTCTAGACTATGTTGAACATACAGTACAGTGTTTAATACTGAAAGTAAGAGCCTTTTCAAATACATACTGTAATGTGACTCATAGGATTTGGACTAAACAGCCATGTGCCCACTTATTAGTGAGGGAAAATAAATGCTTCAGTTTGATAGGGAGCATTAAGATTGGGCTTTGGAGCAATGGAAAAACAGTCATGTGGTCTGATGAGTTCAGATTGACCTGGTCCAGGGCGATGGGTGCATTCATTGTGCCCACTGTATAACACAAGCCTCTGGAGGCAGTGTTATAATCTGCGGTTGCTTCAGTTAGTCAGGTCTAGGCTCAGCAGTGTTTCTTGGCAACAATATTAAGTCAGTTCCCTGATGACACAGGCATATCCTGTGAGCATGAGGAATATCTTTCACATAGGATTTGATCACCAAATTTATTTATTTATTTATTTTTGCCAGGCAGTGTATAAGAAGTGGATGCATGTATTATAGTCAGACAGTATATTTCCTGTTTCCAGAATTGTAATATTACGTATTTTATTTCATCATAAATAAAAATGTGTAAACCAGTTTACTAACACTAATGTATTACGTACATGTAATTTAATTATTTTAATATTTGTAGCTGTGGACAAATAAAAACCCACAAACAAAAAATTATCAACTTGTTACGTTTATCAACTGTAGCTGAATAAAACTCAACTGCGCTAGTTATAATTGACATTATGATGTCATCATGATATCATTGCCATTCATACTAGTGGACACATGAGTTCCAAGCCAATTCCTCATGTGACCTCGGTGATCGGATTACAGGAAGCATTTGACTCTATTCACACCTGCATTTAGCTCTGTCCACTTGTGATCTGACCACCCGAGATGGATGCTCACAAGAACTCAAACCTACCTTCAGATAAACTCAGAAATCACTGCTGAGATGTTTTACAACGGTCACCTGGTCCATGTAAGAAATGTTCATTTGTATCTTTATTTTGAGTTGAAAAAAATCTATGTAAAATAACTGCAGACATGATGTTTAAAACAATTGAATAATATTACAAAACTTTTGTTTTTCATCATATTGCATTTTTGTTTTGGGGCTAAAACTACTGAACTGTTTTGACCTGAGAGTCTACCAGAGATTATTGGGTAGCTAGTAGCAAAAAGCAGAGATTCAGGAATGTCTGTAGTCCCTTGTTCAAACTGTCGAAAGGGTTATGTAAATCAAGACGACAACAAACAAAAGTCAGCAAGATTTTCCAGGGGGAAGATATTATCACCAAAACTGTATTTCTTCATATGTATTTCACTTTTTTATCTTATTGTTCATGAAGACAGAACAAGGGTCCAGAGCGCATATCTTAACAAGAGAATAGCATGTATAATAGTTTACTTGTACATTTGGATATGGGGTCATGAATATATTATTATTATTACAAGGTGTAAGGAGTTACTGTATATGGGGAAAAAATTGTAATTAAAAATTAAAAAGAGAAAATCTTTTTTTTTTTTTTAATATGCAAATCTTCTGTCAATCGATAAAAAATTTTTATCTAGTTAATCACAGTCATAGTCTGTGATGAATCACAATTAATTACAATTTTTAAAAATATTCAGATTTAGTTATATAATAGTATTATAAACGTGGATTGTTGGAATAAAGCAATGAATGACAAACTACAGTATCAACAGCGAGGCTCGAACCCAGATCCTAAGATCTGAAAATTAATAACCCATAAACATTCTCATAACATTTTCCCTTATATGACTTTTGATATTTTTATTTCAGACCCACAATGTCTAGAAACTTTTACAGAACTTTTTCTCATGTATTATGCAAGACAGGATTCTTTACATAGTGAAATTGCTGCTGATTGTATGATGTGATGTGTATGTGTGTGTGTGTGTGTGTGTGTGTGTGTGTGTGTGTGTGTGTGTGTGTGTGTGTGTACAGGACAGGTGAACAGCTTGCATTGGCTCAGAACTTTTCAGGCTTCAGGCTACATTCCTGCATCACTGGTCAGCTCTGCTCACTAGGCACTAATTAAACAATCTAGTTAAGCACATGCAGCGCATAGCTAGATCAGTACTGGCAGTTTTGTACAAGTTCAAGCCTGTGACTAGCTCTGCCTGCTCAGTGAGACCAAACTGATCAGTATAGATGATTTCTATACTGGTATCTATACCTTCCATAGTTTTTCAGAAAACTATATTCACTAAATTGTGTGACAAATCTGTTTATTATGCAGATTTTTATAGTTGCAAACTGGATAAACCAAAACGTTTACACAAGTGTCAAACTCAAGCCAATCATTGCGTGCTGTCGTGTTTCATTTAGCTAATGCAAAGTTTGAATAATTTGAATGAACAATTTCCAATTGAAACAACCTGTTTCATCTACTGCTTAGCATTTTCATCACTGCATAGCATTAATGTCTTACAGAACAGAATTTGAGTATTACACCTTTGGTCTAGACTGATAAAGTCTTGCCTACAACCCTAGTAATGTATGCAGGAGTTGTTCTTGTGGAACCTCAGCATTCTTTGTCATGTTTTATCTGGGGATTCATTTAAGTACCAGTTTGACTCTCTTATGTATATACGAGGGTCGTTCAAGCCAAACCGGGACTTGTGATGAAATATTTTGTGAATGAAGGCATGATATTTACAGATTACAGTACGGTGATGAGACTCTTAATGGCAGTAAAACATCTAAACAGTGCAAACGTTTTAAAGAAAGCCGTACGTCTGTGAATGACGATCCCAGCTGAGGAGCCTATTGTAGTCGTTTCCCTGAAACAAGTGGAACGTCTGATCCTTGAAAAGTGATGGATAACTTGTCGCCAACTTACTAAAGAGACCCATCTGTCTATGGAATTTATACGCGCAGTCATTCACAAAGACCACTTTCACGTTACAGGAACTCGGCTGGGAGTTATTGCCATATATTCTACCTTGATGATCTCCAAGCAATAGTGATCCTCTGGGATAAGTTAGTGTATCAGGGGATTCTATAGAGAAATGATGGTAGTTTTTCTCTCATAACTGTGTTCTTTTATTCTTCACAAGCAAATTCCTGGACCTTAACATCCCATGTGTTTAAACTAGGTGGTCAAGTACTGTACTGTACATGGCTACAGAACTGGCTAGACTTAACTTTAACCCCAAAAAAACACAAAGACATTAAGAAAGATTCTGATTGATCTGACATATTCCCAAAATGTCCTTTTTTTAACCAAGAAACCTAATGCTAACCCAAGGTTGCCCTTCCCAACCCAGTTGTTCTTACAAGTTATCCATCAAACAACGTTGTTTTCAAATGTTATGAACCAACGAGGGTGCAGAAATGTGGCTTACCACTAACAGACTAAGAAGCCCAAGCTCATTGTCTTTACTTTTACCTTAAAGAAGCACAATAGGTCTTTTAATAGCTTGTCCATACAACTTTTTCTAATACCACTGTAGGAGAATGAAGCTCCATTTATTTACCTGTTTGATGGACTTAAAGCAGACAGTCAAGAAAAATCTGTCACCAATCTGTACATTTCATTAATCATTTTAGACATAATGCTTCAGCTACAGTAGGACTTGATTCCAGTTTTGTGACAAAAATACAGTTTTGTGGTGAGGAATATTTTAAGATTGTTACGATTTAAGATTGTTACATCCAGCTCATCTGATATTATTAATATCATTCAAACCATGTTAATTATTTTGTCTTTTTTTGGGGGGGATAGTGACCTCCCCGAAGTTGCACTCGCTATGAACTGGGACTTTTTCCCTCCTGTGGTGATGGAATTTCTCCCCAAGGAGAGAAAGATACTGTAGAAAACATGGTGTTGGAAATGCAACCTCAAAGGGTCATATGGGTTCAGAAGGTTGGAAATGAGGTCAGCCCTCCAGCAACGTTGAACCTTGTATAACCAGAGTATTTGAACAGATGTCTTCAGCTGTTTCCAAAAGTGTCGCCATGAGTCGGAGAAAAAAAGAACTCTCTCGCTGTCCATTAGTCTGTCTTTCATGTCTTTAACCCTCAGGTGTCCATGCTGCTTATTATATTAAAGAATATACACTTTTTATTGTTCAGTTAATAACAGGTACCTTGCTGAGACATCGCTGATTCATTTTCTCTTTCTATTGGTTTATGTGATCTGTTAATGAGAAGTCGAGACTTACTGTACAGTAATGGGGCTTTTAATAAGAGGTCTGGTAAAGTGCACCCTGGAAGTCATTTTTAAAAAGAGCTTTTGCTTTTTTCTTTCTTTGATTCAGGTCACATGTGTTGACATATTGTGTTTGAGCATTAGGAGATTAAAGGAGTTTAGGAACTTTCAGTGTTTTTTACCAGTTGGAAGCAATGTGCAGCAAATATTCATACAGAAAAAGAGCAAATCTCATAAGTCCTGCTGCTTAGATCAGCATGTAATGTTTATAATGTACCGTAGGAGGAATTTCAATGATGTCTTCAATCTTTTGGAAATATGGTATGTGCCACATGGCTACTCATAATTTTTTTTTGCTTGTTTGTTTTTTTAACATGAACGTGCCACAGCAAATTAATTTAGTTTTTTGAGCCATTCAGAGGTGGACATGCTGGTGTGTTTCGAGTCAATGTTCCCCCTCAAAATCCAAGTGCGCTTAAGTTTGTGGTTACAAACTAATGGTCAGACATCCTCCTTTTTTGGTAGAGCGCAGAATTCATAATTCCATCAATTATGGCAAGTCTTTCAGGTCCTGAACCTGCAAAGCAGCCCCAGACCATCACAGTACCACCACCATGATTGACTGTTGGTATGAAAGTTCTTTTTATGAAACACTGTGTTAGTTTTTACACCAGGCAGGACACACACCTCTTATGTCTCTCATCAGTCCACAGAATATTTGCCCAGAAGTCTTGGGGATAATCATGTTTCTTGGCAAATGTGAAATGAGCCTTTTTGTTCTTTTTGGTCTGCAGTTGCTTTCGCCCTGGAACTCTTCCATGGATGCCATTTTTTTCTCTTTCTTATTGTTGAACCATGAACGCTGACTTTAACTGAGGCAAGTGAAGCCTGAGGTTCTTTAGATGTTGTTCTGGGTTCTTTTATGAACTCCTGGATAAGTTGTCCTTGTGCACTTGTTCCAACCCTGTTCCAATTTATTTCCATTTGTGGATAATGGCTGTTCCTGCGGAGTCCCAAAGGCTTGGTAACCTTTCCAGACTGATAGATGTCAATCACTTTGTTTCTGTTCTTGAATTTCTTAAGATTGTGTTGCTTTTTTAGAGGTTGTATGAATACAGGTTGTATTCAAGTGATTTATTGATTCAACATGCTTAGCAGTAATCAGGCATAAAATTTCCATGGCAAGTGAAATTTAACTCAAATTAAAGTTTATTCATAATTTAGCAAGGGGGCAACTACTTTTTCACAAAGAGCCAGGTAGGTTTGGACAGCTTTTTTCCCCTTAATGAATAAAATCATCATATAAAAACTGCATTTTGTGTTTATTAGTGTTACCGTTGTGTAATATTAAATTAGTTTGATGATCAAGGCAGCACGGTGACTTAGTGGTTAGTACTGTCACCTGGCACCTCCAGGACCTGATTCCTGCCTTGGGTCTGTATGCATGGACTTTGCATGTTCTCCCTGTCAAGTTTCCTCTGGGTGCTCTGGCTTCGTCCCACAGACCTAAGACATGCAGATTAGGCTAATTGCATCCTAAATTACCCGTAGAGTGTGAATGAGTGTGCAAGTGTGCCCTCCAATTGGATACATTACAGCTACCCGGCTAATATTGAGTAGGTCCCCTTTTTGCTACCCAAAGGACCATGACTCATTGTTGCATGCTCTCCATTATACTTCCGAAGGTGTGCTGTAATATCTGGCAATAGTTGCAAGGTGGAGTCTCAATGGACCGGACTTGTTTTTCCAGTTTATCCCGAGGATGCTCAATTGAGCCTCTGTTGAATTTGGAACCTCCGTCATGTTGACTTGAAAATTCTTGAACTATTTTTGCAGTGAGTCAGGATGAAAAGACCACTGCCTTCAGCGAATACTGTTTCTTTGAAGGGGAGCATTTGGTCAGCAACAGTGTTTAGGCAGGTGGTGCATGTCAAAGTAACATTCACACACATGAATTGCAGGACTTAAGGTTTCCCAGCATGACATTGCCCAAAGTATCACGCTGCCTCTGCCGATTTGCCTTTTTCCCATAGTGCATCCCCAAGTAAGCGACACACACTTACACACGTACATCTGTACACATCTGTCAAATAAAAAGTGATTAATCAGACCAAGCCACCTCATGCTCGTGTGTCCTTTGTGCTTTTGGCCTTGGACACAGGCCATTATGTGCTACACCAGCCTATACACAACAAACTGTGATGCAGTGTGTGTTCTGACACCTTATTATTAGCACTAGAATAATCTTTTTCAGCAATTTGAGTTGCAGTAGGTCTTCTAATTGATCGGACTAGCCTTCGCTCCCTCCCTGCATCAGTGATCCAGTCACTGTCCCTGGTTCACTGGTTTTCCTTTCTTGGACTACTTTTGATAGGCACTGCAGACTGGGAACATTCCACAAGAGCTGCCTTTTTTAAAGTTTTGTTTGTATACATTTTTTGACAAAGCTTTCCTTCAATTCAATTCAATTCATTGTAATTTTATTTGTACTTTATAGAGCTTTTAAGAATGGTCACCATTGAACGATTTGCAGGAATAAAAATTCTGCACATAAATTAAAAAATGTTTAGTCAGCCAGAACCTTTGAGTCAAAATAAGCAACATGTTTAGAGCAGGATGTTCTGAACAAGCACTTATGTTCTATCTTCATACACTTTGAGTTCTGGTTGAGCACTTCTTATTCTTATTCTCTATTTCTCACACATACACTCACAGAACCGATGTTGTCATCATGGAGAAAAGGAGGAGAAGCAAGGTATTTATCGGCATGAAAACCATGAAGTTAACATTTAGACCAGGTGTCCCATCCAGAGTGTATTACAGCCTCATGCCCCTCATGTGAGGGTTTTGTATAGAACACTATGTAGCCACAGTAGTAAGGGACATGCCAACCTAGGAAATCTGTTACCTATAATGGCCAATCTGTCCTCATTGACTTGTACATGTGACAAAGTCATAGTGTACTTTATGGTGTGGGAATGAACAGACAGGACAAAAATGGTTGGAGTGTATACAGTAGATATGTTGGTGCTTTTAAGGTCAGTCCACATTTCTGAAGTGTTGCAGCTGCTTCCACACCCAAGGCAGTTCATCAGGCCTGTTAGTTACCTGGCTCAGGTGCATTTGTAACTCCTGTGGGGGTAGACTCAAAGCCTTGATGTTTAACCAAACATAGCTAAATTCAATGCAAGACAAGAGTAAATACCATAACCTCTCTGGTGATCAGATCAGTATGCACTGAAGATGCACGAGTGAAAGAAATGACTATATAATATGTTGTTTTGTGTATAGTCGTAGATAAGTTAGTACTGAGAATGTTACAGGTACCAAAAATATGTACTCGTACTCCAAAACCATCATCCCTGCACAGGATTGAATTCAGATACTTAGTGATTTAGCTTCTTACGTAAGAGCCAGCCTTTGTAATATTTTTATGTAGACTTGAGGAATAATTCTCCAGACTTCCTGAAGGACCCTCGCAAGGTTTTGGCTCTCATCTTCATGCCAGTCCCTGTACCTGACCGGTTTCAGAGGTTTGTTTTTGTTAAGTCACACAGTGACATATTGGTAAGAACCAGTTAGAAACAGGTGCTGACCATGACGGACGATCAGGCCAGTGATTAGTATACTGGTAATGCTGAATGTTGAATAGTTTGAACAGATGAGAGGGGAAATGAGGTCGCTGCTGAGGTTGTTACGTAGACAGCCAATTTTAAATTGTATGTTTAGGGACTTTGCAGCGTGTCACAGTAAAACATTTGTTCACATTTCTTCATACAGTAATTAAATTTTATGTAGTATATTTTTTAGAAGGCATCATATCACATCGTATTCCATTCTCTTATTATTTAATGTAGATTGTAGAGAAACTGAAACCAAAATGTGTCTAAAATGTGACTGTCCTACTATACTCGCTCGTTATAACTTGCAGCACATGGAGCGAAGCTGTGTCAATGCATAACAAATTGAAACTCCGCACAGAGAGTTTTTAAATAAACATAGACATCAATCACTTTTGGCGAGCCAATCATGTCTACCAATTAGTCAGCAGCAATAGCAGGAGTTTCTTTATAAATATCAGAATTTATGCATTTTTAAGAGACAGTCTATTCCTCTTATCATCCAGAATCTGTGCAGTCGTGCTGAATAGTCGATCACGGTCGGCCCACATCCAAGGTGAACCCGGGCTGCCTCGGCCAGAACTGGGAATCGCTCTTTTTTTTCTCTCACCATTATTATTTTCGTGATAATGGTTTTAGTGTTTTTACTCTATGCAGAATAAGGCCGGACTTTTTGAGCAAAACTGCTATAGGTGGGTGAGTGAGGGTCGACTTAACTGCCGCCTTTGTGGATAACTTTAGATACTCAAATTATTGGCGAATACGATTTGTTGTTTTAAACCTTTTAGCAGACCGTTCTCCCACTTTGCACTCGTCACGTTGCAAATGTGATGTATTTTAAAGAGACTTGCTAATATTCCGGGTGATGGCATGTTGATGTGGCTGTCAATTCAATTAGTTTGTATCCTCACAATAATATCGGTTTAAGTGAGCGGCCAGTTGAGAGACAAAACCGATTAGTAAAAATTATCTGCCAATTTCGGTCGGCAACTAATCGATCAGATCGCCCCTGTACCTCTATATAGATGAGATTGAGATATGGTCAATTTGGAGCCAAGTGACCACCTTAAAGCCTTCTTCATGTTCCTCAAGCCATTCCTGAACCATTTTTGCAGTGTGTAAGAGTGCATCGTCCTACTAAAAGAGGGCAATGTCATTAGAGAATACTGTCATGAAGGTGAGAACTTGTTTGGGTAGGTGGTCTATAGAAAGGACAGAACCCAAGGTTTCCCAGCAGAACATTGCCCTGAGCATCACACTGTCTCCACCGGTTTGCCTTCTTTTCATAGTGCATCTTAGTGCCATCTCTTCCCCAGGTACAGTAAGTGATGCACATACTGTACACGTAGCCATCACATATTGGCTACATTCTGATGCTCACGTGGCCATTTTAGACACTTTTGGTGGTGGACAGAGGTCAGCATGGGCATACTGATTTGTCTGCACAGCTACACAGCTTCATAAGGAACATTGTGTGATGCACTGTGTTCTTACGCTTTTCTACTATAGCCAACTGTACCTGAGCCAACTGTATAGCCAACTGTACCTTTTAAAGTAGCTCTTCGGTGGGACTAGAACATATGGAACAACCCTTGGGTGTGTAGGATCCTGTCGTTTGGTTCAGTGTCTGTGCTTCTTTCGATGACTTTTGGAAGGTACCAACGACTGCATCCTGGGAACACCTTATCCGACATGGCTGTTTTGGAGATTCTTACGTATATCCCGTCATCTAGCCATCACAATTTAAGGTTTCTCAAAGTTGCTTTATTTAATGCCAATTTTTCCTGTATATCTAATTATAAGTCGAAAGCTGATCCAAGAGGTAGGAGTCTGTTCGGTCTCCCGGAAAATGGTAGGTGTACAAGTTATTAGAGAATATACAGTATGTGCCGTTCTGTAAAGGAACGGCCAATTCATTTACCATACATAATGACAACTCTATATCCAGAAGTACTGTATGCAAAAGCAGGAATAAATGGTTTGACATGCTGATTGGAATTTTTGTGATCGACTCATTCATAGTTCTGTTGATAGCAGCTGCGAGACACAAACTGAACGAGGAACAGTATTGTAGAACTGAAGAAAAACTGGACCAACAAACAAAACGAGGAATTAAATTCAGACTGCATACACAAAGCATTTTGAACCAGTTATTTATATAGTTGTTTAACACATGTGTTCTCTTTGCTCAGGTTCATTTATGATTCTGCTCTGTCTTTGAAACTGTTCAACAACTTAACTCTGTTTATGAGAGTGAAGTTCCACTCCAACTGCGACTATGGCAAAACACACTCAATGGGACTCTCTAGAGGTCACGCTAAAGACCATCTGACAAGAGCAGATGGATGAAATGAGCCAACAAGTCTAAAGGGTAGTCTTGCAGAGGCAACTGTGATTTCTGGTTCACATCAGTTGCTCTCTTTACTCATATGGCCCGTGCACGGCTCTGACATGCTGTAGAGCGTCAGAGGGTTTTGCAGTGATCTACCTTCATGATTTGAGTGCTATCAGAGCAAGCAGTGCTGATAAGATGCAAATATTTGAGAGGATTTCTCTCGATGTGATTAGACATTCTGTTGAATGCAAGATGAAAGCAAGCTTCACCCTTAAGTGTCTTTCCCTCTAACCCGTGTCTTTCTGTGTGTTTATGGTCCAGAATGGAGCGGTTCCAGGGGAGCAAGTGAAGAAGGATGAGAATTCCCGACGAGGAAACTGGGGGAACCAGATTGAGTTTGTGCTGACTAGTGTCGGGTATGCAGTTGGGCTGGGCAACGTCTGGAGGTTCCCTTACCTCTGCTACAGGAATGGCGGAGGTGACTATATTGATTTTTTTTCTCCATCTTTTCCGATATTATGTTAATAGAGCTGCTATTTTATCATCTCTGGGATAAATGTGATTTTCTATGTTTATTTAAAAGCAGAATTCAATATGTTTGTTGTGTCTTATTGCTACATGTCTTCTCTTTAAACCTTAAATTGAGGTTGGGCCTCTAGTATCTAGTGCCAGTTTGCTTTAAATGCTGTCAGGCGTAGCATCGATTCTTCGTTTATGAGCCTCAGTGACTGTATTCTCCAATGAGGGTCTCAGACACTTAGGAGTCAATTAGACCAAATTTAAATATTACTGGGCTTTTTCAGAGATTTTGTCACTGCCCATTGTACAAGTAAAAAAAAAATAATAACTTTACATCTTATTGACGTATTGACCATGACCTATAACTTGAGCATCAACACTAGGGTTTTTATCAAAGGTACAGATGCGTTACATCATCACATGCTTTTTTCCCCCCAAACTTCATATCAAAGCACTTAACTAGTTAGCTTCCATATGTTCTTCCATTATTTTGCCTAGCAGTTTTAGCCTAACCCTGAATACTAGTCAAAAAGATTTCTTAACATTCTTTGTATAATTAAGTTCACTTCACTAATGAGGTGCGATACGTTGGAAAATGTTCTACAAAAATCCCTCTCTTGGTGGGTTCTACCAACAGGGATCTATCCCTGTTCTGTAAATCTCTTTATTTCTAATGAAAATAACAGCTAAAAAAAAGAAAATGCTTGTGTTTTCCTGGGATTGGTTGGTCTAGCTGCAGCCTTGCTTTGGAATAAGAGAATAATTTGCTCACTTTCGAGTCTGTGTGCATGGAGTTTGCATGTTCTCCCCGCACTTGCTGGGTTTCCGCCGGGTACTTCGGTTTCGTCCCACAGTTCAAAGACATGACAATTGGACTAATTGGTATTTCCATATTGCCCACAGTGTGTGAATGAGTGTGTGTGTGTGAGTGTGTGTGCCCTGTGATGGATTGGCACCCCATCCAGGGTGTACCCCGCATCTGCCCTAAGTGTCCTGGGGTAGTCTCCAGGCCGCTTTGACCCCATATACAAATAAAGCGATATGATGAGTGAGTCAGTGAGTGAGTGATTAGTATTTCAATAGCTATTTAACTAAGAAACTAAGAAACATCCTGTTCCGAATAAAGGACTTACTATCAGACGTGTTTACATCTTCGCCAGGTGCCTTCATGTTCCCGTACTTTATCATGCTGGTGTTTTGCGGCATCCCTCTCTTTTTTTTGGAACTCTCATTTGGCCAGTTCACTTCATTGGGCTGTCTGGGAGTGTGGAAGGTCAGCCCCATGTTCAAAGGTAAGCCTTCGTAAATAACAGCACTTAGGTTAGATATAGAATAATGTGTCACATGGGTATGACATGAGATGTGATTATGGTCTAAATTTTAGTGTTTCTTGTAATGAAGACACACACACACACATTATAAGACTATGAAGCCTAATGTGTTAGAACAAAAATCATATTTTAAAAGTGGACAGCCAGCATCAGAGGGTGATTTCAAAAATAATCTGTTCTTGAACTTTCTTCTGTTAGGTGTTGGCTATGGAATGATGGTGGTCTCCACTTACATCGGCATCTATTACAATGTGGTGATCTGTATCGCATTCTACTACTTTTTCACGTCCATGACCAACCTGCTGCCATGGACGTACTGCAACAACCCCTGGAACACCCCAGACTGCAGTGGTGTAGTGGGCACACCGCGGGCAAATGCCACCTTCGCCAACGTCACTGCTAATGTAGTGTCAGGCCTCGCTGAGGTGGTCAACCGCACCAAGAGGACGAGTCCCAGTGAGGAATACTGGAGGTTAGCAGAGCACCAATGAGTTTGTCTTCTTCAAAGCTTATCATCACATTCTGTTCTATATTTGAACAACTGTACACTGATTATTTCACTGTCCGTTATAGATCACTATGACACCCATACATTCATTTTCTTCACCGTACCTCCTTCATTAAGTGTTGTTAGGTGTTGTTCTTATGTAATCACTAAGCATCACTTGAGCAAATGTAGCTCAACCTGATCTACTCTCTTGTCTCTCTAAAGAGAGTTTATACTGTACCAGGTATCCTCTAATAAAGGAATGCATGCCATTGATAAATAGATACTTTTGGCAAAAAAACAACAAAAAAAGTATAAAATACATAAATACTCAGTAGTAGTCATTAATAGTCAGTACTCTTAAATGCAATATTATAAAATACCATTTTCAAGATTGACTACGTTCTATTAGCACATCTTATCCAACCCAAACATACTGAACAGCCTCAATTATAATACAGTAGCTGTGTGGCAATGTGAGATTTGATAACACCATTGCAGAATTAAAAAAATAGAAATTTTTAAAGTCAATACTGTACTATCCCTGTCTGCATTATGGGAAATATTAACAATGGAAAAAAAGAGAGATTTTATTTTGTACTTTATATTACTTTGTATACATTTGTCTGGAATCATATTTCTTTACTCAGAGAATATTTTGACCTCCTAATTTGTTAGGAGGCTGGAAGGTCAATATAACAGATGACGTTAATATAATAATAATAATAATAATAATAATAATAATAAATATATATAAATAAATAATTGCATATATATATATATATATATATAAAATTATTTTCGAGCGACTGCAGTAAGAAGTCACTTATGGCCGCAATATGTTCATAAACAGATCTGCGTGTAACAATTAAACTTGCAGTGCACTTTAAAATGAATGAGCAGATTTAATTATTATGATAAACTGGCTTTTTCATTAGTGTATGAAATGACTGTCTCTGCAGTTTTCTTATGCTGAGGAAATGCTCTGCAGGTTTTGGATTTGGAGTTCACAGATACGCTTGTTGGAGTTTTCTAATCATCTGGCCTGCCTTCAGCTAGAATAATTAAACATGAGGCTGGCAACTGCAAAGAATAATGTTTTTTTGCGTATGCCTGTGCATGTGCACACGTGAATGTGTGTATGTGTGTAGCCCATCTGTATACATACTTCTGCTGTCAGTGTGTGGAGAATGAGAGCTTTGACAGAGAGGTGTGTGCGCTGTGTTGAATCATCCTCTAGACAGTTTGTGCCTAGCTCCTCGGGTTGTGTTTGTTACTCTAGCATGAAAGGCGTTTTTGTTGCTGGGGCTCGCTCTCTCTCTCTCTCTCTCTCTCTCTCTCTCTTAGACCATTCATTGTCAGGGCAGAGTTGTTTGGATTGGGCAGTGGTCTTGAAATATTGGATTGTTTTGTTTGTTTTTTTAAGTGTGCAATGTTTGAAGTCCTATAGGAAAAAAGAGATAAAAAATATTGGGGCCTAGAGCCTATCCTAGGACACTTAGGGCATGAGGCGTGGTACACCATGGACTGGGTGCCAATCCATCAACTGTGTTATTAACTAATTGGTAGAAATGATCTTATTAAGAGGGTGTTGGTGGATGTTTATTGACCAACTCTACATAAATTTCCAACTTTGTGTATATTAACTGTAATAAATTAAGTGTGATTAATACATTTTACCGGTCCATATCCGATTTCAGTTTTTATGGGATTCATTACGAAGCACTATCACTGTGCCCAAGCATTTTAAGGATTTGTGTGACAGTTAATGTTGTTGATTTTGCCAATAATTGAGGACAAGGAATAAAATAAACAGACACTAGGGTTAAATATGTGTAGATTTTTTACCTCATGTGTCTTCTCCTTTTAGGAACTATGTACTGAACGTCTCAGATGGCATAGGAAACTTTGGGGAAGTGCGCCTCCCCATTTTGGGCTGCCTGGCTATCTCGTGGGTGGTGGTGTTCCTCTGCCTCATCCGTGGGGTGAAGTCCTCCGGCAAGGTGAGATTGTCCAGACTGTCGTCCATCTGTTCATAAACTACATATAGTGGAGACATTCTGAGTGACGCAGTTTGACATTTTGTGTTTTTTTTTTTTTCCTGAAACGTATATTTTTAAGCAGCGCTTTTGGAACGCTAACATTGTTATGGAATGCCATTCGCGTCATTTCTGTCTTATAAAACATAACTTATGCACTCTAACCCTGTAGTCTGGGCTGCTTTTAATGAAAAACAATGAGTTCTGTTCTCAGTGAAATTTTTTTCTGCATCTTTATCCGGGCCGCATGTGCTAATTCTGTCATAATGACTGTTTTTCAGGTGGTGTACTTCACAGCGACCTTCCCCTACATAGTACTGACCATTCTCTTCATTCGAGGCATCACGTTAGATGGTGCCATTAGTGGAATTCAATACTACCTCACTCCACAGTGGCAGAAAATCCTGGACGCCAAGGTCAGCCCAGTCACGGAACAAAGTTTAACAGGTTGTGTAGTAAAAAAAGGTTGTTGCAGTATAATACAGTTTGTGTGCGTGGGTGTGTGTCCTGTAGGTATGGGGTGATGCCGCTTCTCAGATTTTCTACTCTCTGGGCTGTGCCTGGGGTGGGCTCATCACCATGGCTTCCTATAACAAATTTCACAACAACTGTTTCAGGTACGGCAGATTGTCTTGTCTTATAGTCTACATGACATTTTTATGAATTTTGAAATGGCAAGCTGACTATTTAGGTTGAAGGATTTTATCCTTTAATTCAAATTTGATGGAAAAAGTTGCTGTTTCAGAAGGGTTTACATCAGGCAATGAAAACAACTAAGGAGATTGCTACAGTAACCACATGCAGGACTAAGGAGAATGACTGAAATTGGGTTAATAACCGTCTAATGCATGATTAAACCCTGAAAGGATAGTGCTGAAGTGTCAACATTGTGGAAGAAATTTGGTCGAAATAAAAAAAATCATGAAGGATCACTTGCATCACATGCTTGAGGAAGCTGTATAATAAAAAAAAAATCTATATGATCAGAACTCAACAGCGGTGTGGCCATAAGAAAACCACTTGATAGTGAGACTATTCGGAAAAACAAGGAGCTAGGAGCAAATTAGACATGTGACAAAACAAAAAAAAAAACAGGTCATGTGGTCTGATGAACCCTGATCGAGCCTATTCCAGTGTTATGATCTGGGGTTGCTTGAGTTGTTCATGTCTATGCTTTACCAACATTAAGAGAGGCCAGATTGAGGTGGTTTGGACATGTTCAGAGGAGAGATGGTGAATATATCGGTAGAATTCAATTCAATTCAATTTTATTTATATAGCGCTTTTAACAATCGTCATTGTCTCAAAGCAGCTTCACAAAAATG
>JAQQZT010000001.1:26073767-26090118 GCA_030068275.1 Clarias platycephalus
ATAGGGTTAGATGGAGGCAGATGATTCGCTGTGGCGACCCCTGAAAGGGAACAGCCGAAAGACAAAGAAGAAGATGTGGCAAAAAATTAAGTCAGCCGACGACCTGAATGTACCGAATGACCAGGTTATCTATCACATCTATGGAGTTTTCCAAAATATGATCAACAAGTTTAAACTGTTTAATCAAATTAAATCAACACCACAGATGGAAAGCCCTTTAATCTTGGGGTGGTGTGTAAAAATTCAGAACTATTCGAATTTAGAAAGAAAGAAAAACTGTTACACCAGGAAAGCTGTTTTACTGATATATTGTGATGTTGCTGAACAGAGATAGCATCATCATCAGTGTGACGAACTGCGCAACAAGCGTGTACGCCGGCTTCGTCATCTTCTCCATCCTGGGCTTCATGGCGCAGCACCTGGGCGTCGACGTATCCGAGGTGGCCGACCAAGGGCCAGGCCTGGCGTTCGTCGCCTACCCAGAAGCCCTGACGCTCCTGCCCATCTCGCCACTCTGGTCTCTGCTTTTCTTCTTCATGCTCATCCTGCTGGGTCTTGGCACACAGGTAAACTCAGCCTGGGTGAGAATATTCCAAAATTCCAATCAAAGTCGAAGTTCTACTGGTACTTATACTGTGTGTTCGGACAGTTTTGTCTTCTGGAAACGCTGGTGACGGCCGTAGTGGATGAGATCGGCACGGACTGGATCATCCGAAACAAAACCTACATCACACTTGCAGTGGCCGTACTGGGGTTTCTCTTGGGAGTTCCGCTGACTACACAGGTGAGTCAAGCGCTCGCAAGAGAACGAATAAAAATAAGTGACCATAGAGTGCCTCACGTTGTGTTGCCCTCCTGTGGTTGCAGGCTGGAATTTACTGGCTACTGCTGATGGATAACTACGCTGCCAGCTTCTCGCTAGTCATCATCTCCTGCATCATGTGCATCTGCATCATGTATGTTTATGGTAAGTCCGTCAAATCAGCCTCCCTGATTTTACTAGTGGTTATCTGTTGGAATGCACATATAGGGCTGTAGTGTTCAGCGGGTTTTCTTCTTGTAGGCCACAAAAACTACTTTAGGGATGTGGAGATGATGCTGGGCTTCCCTCCTCCGGCGTTCTTCAGGATCTGTTGGAGGTTCATCTCTCCGCTTATAATCACTGTGAGTGTTTTATAGAGTAAATACAATTACAGACTAGTTTTATATTCTCAGCTAGCGTTAACACTCTTTCCTCCTCCGTGTATGCAGTTTATCCTGATCTTCACAGTGATCCAGTACAAACCCATCACTTACAACGATTACGTGTACCCGAACTGGTCTCTGGTCATCGCCTTCTGCATGGCTCTGTCCTCGGTGATCTGCATTCCCGTCTACGCCATATTTAAGATCGCCATGTCTGATGGAACCACGATTTTGGAGGTGAGCTGTCTTTCATCGGGTCAGTCTTTTGTTAAAGTGTTGATTTAAATGCAAATGAGAATTCTCGTTCTTCTCTCTATTCACTGTCTCCTGATGTAGCACATCTTTGCTGAATAACACGGATCGTCCAGTGTCCTGCCTTAACACGGCAGCAGCTAGATTGACTATACTTAAATTGTCCCTATGTGTGGTTGAAGTTGTGAATGTGTGTGCCTGGGATAGCCTGGTTCGGCTGTTCTAGTAACCTAGGTTGTGAGTGCTGGAGAGGAAGTCTCTAAACTTCCTGAGCTGCTCGCAAAAGTTTTGGAAAAATAAACATTTGCATAAGAAAAGGGACAAAAAAAAAAAAAAAAGAAAGAATTCTGTGAATGCAACTAATTGAGAATGTTCCTTTAAAATGAAGCATTTTCTTTATTGCTTATCTCCATCAGTATTTAAAATCGCGCCGTTCATTTTGGCTTACTCAGCATTTTCAAAAGAATTCTACCTGCCTTGGAAGCACGATAAGCACGTACCATGAGCTCGAAAAGATACGTCTGTCTTGTAATTCTTAATCTATTTGTCTTTTAATTCTTAATCTATTATCTCACTGCGTCGCTGCAGCGCTTGAAGAACTCGATGAAGCCACATCCCAGCTGGGGTCCGGCGCTGCAAGAGCACCGCAAGGGCCGCTACGCCATGGCTGGCCCCGAATCCGTGGAGGTGCGCCAACTTAAAGACGAGGAGAAAGACCAGGAGAAAGAGAAGAAGGAAGAGATCGGCCTCACCATAAAGGGCAGCAACGGCTCCACGCTCAACCCGACACCCGGTGTATAGATGCGGGGCCGCACCTGCCGAACCTTTACATATTGTAAGGGCTTTATTACTCCTAACCTCTAGAGAGAATCGGTTCTCATCCCAATCCCTCTCTTTTCCTGTTTAATTTAATAATGCTGTTTTTGTAAGTACAAAAATGTGTTCATATGCATACACAGGAAGTCTTTTATGCATCCCTATTGTGTATATATATAGATATATATATATAGTGCAGTGTGGGATATATCGGTTTCTTTGTCCTTCCATGTAAAATTTAGCTGGAAATGTGACTACTGTTGCTGCAGCTGTAGGTTTCAGCTAGTTGTGTATACAGCGGTGACAGTGCTGGTCGGGTTCGAAGCTGAAGACCAAATGTTCTTTGACTATAGCGAACATACCATCATATCCCATATCCCCATTTTTTTAATTATTTTTTTTATCCACTGCCCTTGTCTTAGTTTTTCATCAGTGGTCGTATTTTTTTTAACAGGAAAATGTAAAAACCTGCGAAGCACAAAGGATATTTTGCCTTCAGCTTTTAGAACAGCTACTGAAGGAAACTCCCTCGATCTAAGCACATTACGTTCCCAAACCCATTCTCAGGGTTGTGCACGATTAGCTTTTATTCCTAAATTTTTTGTTCATTTTTTTTTTTTTTTTTTTTTTTCAACAGCTTGTGATCATACTAACATTTTTTTAACGTAAGAGATGACTCTTTGGCTCTGACTAGTCTTCCATTTTGAAATCTACTACATGGATCATTTGAGAGATGGCAGGATGTTGATGTTGCCATAGACTCAGTACTGTAGTGTGTGCACACACAGGGATTGTCATGGAGGTAGAGGCAAAAGAAAAAAAAAAAAGTATGATATGCACAAATCTCCTACATCCTGGGGGCATTGCTGAACTGTGTGTGTGTAGATGTGTTTACTGTAGGACCATCTTTTTAATGCTGGAGAAAAGAAATCAGTCATCCTCACTGACCTCATCGAATTGCGTAGTTTAATACCTACTGGGCTTTACTTCATTGTATAGCATGGTACTAAATTGTTTGGCATTTTATATTTTGTAAAGACACTATTTAGTATTAACTATGTTTACCATTCCTCATCGACTAGATTTTGTGCGTATTATTTCTCGAAAGAGACGTAGCATTGTCAGGTCTTGAGCTGTTCGCTGGAATTGTCACTTTCTACTCATTCCAGTCACAAGGCCTGTCTTTTAGTGTCACAGTGACCCACATTCTCATTGTTAGCAGGATGTTGGCCGCTTATATATGTTAGGGATATTGCCAGACAGTGCCAGAGGAAGGCAGTGGTCTAGTAATAAGTAGCTGCTATAAGTGCATTTCATGATGCAATTGATGAGGCGGTGTTTCTTCTTTTTTTTAATCTTGTAACAGTACATCACTGGGTCCTATTTGGCATTTGAGTCTTTTTTATTATGTTCTGTTTTATTCTTTTCTGTAGTTTTCCTTTTTTTTTTTTTTTTTTTAAATACTGGCTTCATGAAAGTTTTATGATTATACTTTTTGTCCCCAGAAAGTGTAGAAAAAGGTACAAACTAACTGAAACAGCAAAAAAAATTTTTTTTTTAAAGAAGTAGCTGGAGGTAGGAGGTATCAGACACTCATTTGGGCAAAGCACAGTGTAAATACTTGATGCAAGTCATTTTTACAGAAATAATAAGCACACAATTAAACCATCACACTGAGCCACGTTCCCATTACGTCCTCCGAAAAAATTGGGTGAACGCAGGAAGAACTTGGCAGGAATGCAGGCATGGCAGGAACACACACATTCATTAAAAAACCTGGTGAGGATGTGGTCGAAGCCAGACACAGGAAGAACTAAATAAGTACTTAGTAATGACAGCATTTTGAGATTGGATGGCATTCTGACTGAGTTGTCATTAGGATGTCATTGATGGAGTTCTCACTAACAACCTCTTCAGGCTTGTACTATGACCATGGTACTGTATAATATAAATACTGGATATAATTCCTCACACAATCACTTTGTGATAAAAAACATGTCACCATATTTATATAAACTTGCCGGATGCAATGACACATAGTGAGTGAGTAAGAGAGCGGTGAGATCTGATGGGACGTACAGTAGTAATAAGTTTCGATCTCATTGGACCCGGTGATCATTAAGTTAAGTTCAGACTTTATTCATCACATATACATTACTGCACAGTGAAATTCTTCATTCGTCCTATATCCCAGCTAATCAGATCGTAGGATGAGCCATTACTCGGCGCCCCTGGAGCAGACAGGGTTAAGGGCCTTGCTCAAGCTCCTAAAAAGTGGCAACCTGGCAGAGGTGGAACTCGAACCGCCGACCTTCCGATCAGTAACTCAGTAACATGTCTTGGAAGTAGAATGAACATTTTCAGATTTTTACCCCGTTCCCGCTGCGTTCTTCGATATTCTTAGGACACAGTAGGGACGTCCTGGTTTCTGTCGGAATGTGAGGGGGCATAACTTGCAGCTCTTCCATCACATCTGGGGAAAAAAGTGCTCTCTGATCGACAGTAGAGAAAGTAATGGCATCCCTTTCACCCCAGAGGAGGATCAGTTTTGCTCACTCCACAGATGTCTATATATAAAATTGTCAAGATTCAACAGCATTGTTCCAAAAAATCTCTAATGGACGTGACTACAACATTCATGATACTCAAAAGAGACACTCAGTCAGGCTGAACATCTAACAGACGTCTGGTAACAGGCCATGATTAAAATTATCTCCAATTTTTATGATATGAAAAAATATATTAGCCATGCCAGAAATGGTTTCTAAAATTGCTGTAGAAAGTGTAATTAATCTGAACGCACAGTGTTGATATGATCTTCCCACGATGCCGGCAAACTGTGTTTACTATTTTTTTAACATTTGCCTTGCTGTTCTCTGAACCTCCTCCTCTAAAATGAATATTTTCTTAGTGTGTAAAATTCATTTGTATTTCTCTGCTAGCGATGACGAGACTCGCTCGGATGCAAACACACCCTGGTCCTGAACTGTTTTATTTTCAAAGTGATTTCGAAAAATGATAATTCAATAACTACATTGGCGTGTATGCGATTTTTTCCTATTATTTTATCAAATCGGGGAAGATATTGTACTGTAGCTCTTTTGGTTCGGATTTAGTTTTATTAGCCGGCGTTTCTGTGTATTCGACGTTCTCTGTAGTGAAAGTCTTTCACTAGTAAGTCTTTCCATAGTGCAGAATAACAGTGTGTAACTAGCCATGTGGTCATTTAACAGAAAGAGTTTACCTTTTTAAGAGAGTCGCTTTTGTTTTATTTTTATAGTACTAAAACTGTATGTTATCTTTAAATTTATCTCTCTCTCTCTCTCTCTTTTTTTTTTTTTTGTATCTGTATGCAGTGACACTGTTTATTTTATTTCCTTAAACCAGTTGATATCAAAAATGTTGCCAAACTAACACTCTGGACTGAAACTTGAAGCACAGAGGAAGGATTTTCACAGTGCTCAAATAAGAAAGGTTATTCACTTCTTTTCCGCAGTACAAATACAGGTTTAAAGGGTTATTCCTCTACTATAGTGTACATTCTGCCTGAAACACCCTCCCCGAAGCATGCAGTATTATAGGAATCTGTGACTCTATACACACCCTGGTCCAACTGAATGTGCATGCCAAACTCTTTCCATAGACGTGTTTGATAGACGAGTTCTTATTCGGTGAAGCAAAATGAGTGTGTAGATTGGGACAGAGTATAAGAATTACTCGTACAATGGTGAGGAATAATAAAAAATAAAAAAATGAAAGAAAAAAAATCTAAACAGCAGCTTGCTAATATTAATAATAACTTTTGTTTGGGAAGCTGATAGCCTACAAGTGTGTGGGGGCATCCGGGAAAACCCTGAAAAGCAGTATAAACAAATAGGGTAGACCCCAGTGGCCCAAAGGTGTTCATCCATAAACAAATTTATTTAAAAGTGTAAATCACAGCAAATGAGGTGGCACGGTGGCTTAGTGGTTAGCACTGTCGCCTTGTACCTCCAGGGTCCTGGTTCTATTCCCACCTCGGGGTCTGTGTGCATGGAGTTTGCATGTTCGCCCGTGGTTGCTGGGTTTCCTCCCACAGTCCAAAGGCATGGCAAGTTAGGCTAATTGGCGTTCCCAAATTAGGGATGGATCATGATGAGTGAGTTACAGCACATCTTCAAATTTATGGCCTCTGACTTTGCGGCACACCTGAATACACCAATGTTGATCAAAACTTACGTTATACTGTATGCAGAGAAGATTTCCTCATTTAATGTGCTTGATTTAAGATGACCCAAAAAATAACTGTCAACTGGTGTCAGGTCTGGCCCTATTCGATTTCCTACTGTTAGTTTCGAAAACCATCTCGGGTCTGAAATAAGAAGATAAATATAAAATTTCATATGCGATAAAATGCCTATGGTTTCAGATTTTTGTGCCACTCTGTATTTTGTAGATACATGTCTAGCATATACAGTACGCCTGTCAGCCATAGCATTACAACGCAAACAATATGCCCCATATTGTGTTCTGGCCCCTCAGAGCAAGACTATGCAGAGCCTCTCGGAGCGTGCTGTGGTGTCTGGCACAGAGCTGTTGGCCACGGATACTTTGGGTACTTTGGATTGGGCATCCTTGGATTGCACTTGTTTGTCCGGTGCATCCCATGGGTGCTTGATCGGATTGGAGGTTGGAGGTCAGGTCAGGTCAGCGGTCTTGGGCTGTTTCCCGTGCACTGGATTATTCTGGTGCTATTCTATTGTGCCCAGCACATCGTGGCTTTTCAGGGATCAGACCAGATAGACTGACCTTTGGTCCCTGCGGGCATAAACGAGACTTGGGAACAAATAAGCCTGTGACCAGTTTACTGGTTTCTAATTAATAATCAATGTCAATGTTATGGCTGGTAGGTCTATGCATCATACAGTATATAGTTATATCTTCAGGCCCTTATCCTTTTTCCTAATGCACATACAGTAACTAACTACCCAGTTTATCAACAGTTGATGTTAATTGTATGAAGAAGCATTTCTTTTAGGTAGACTGATTGTTTTACCATTGCATGCATTAAACTTCAAGAACAGGATGTAAAATTAATGGTGCTTTCACTCTGTGGTCTCAGGCCCACATCTGAGTAGACTTGACCCCAAAGTCTGGTACGTTTGAGTAATGTGAACAGTCTGCATGGTGCCTGGGTACGGATGAGTGTACCATGCTCAGGCCCACTTGAAAAAAAGGTGGTTCGAATTAAGAAAACCAACTGTACCTAAACACAGAAGTGGACCGTCATGATTGCCATCTGTCTCCTCCGATATTTCCATGTGCATCATCTGATCTTCTGAACTGCACAACCGTAGCTGATAAACTAGGAATACAAGAGACGTAAACTCTTCTGAAATATCAATATTAGGCATAGCACAGAGATTGACTTGTGCTGTTCTTCACTTTGTGTTGGAGGCTCGCACAGCAATTAGGTGCATACTTCCACCTGCTGCTGAGATACAAAAGTGTACTCAGGTACAGTACAGAGCAATAATTCTAATGTGAAAACTGGGCAGGGGGAGATTGGGGGAGGGGCGGCTGGTCAATCGTACCCGGGCATCGTATAACACAGTCGTGCCTAGTGAGAAAGCACCCTAACATTTACAATACGTTTTGTGTTTAAGAAGCAAAAACACTCATACAGCCACAACTTGATCTTTGCAATAATTCAGCCACTGTGACGGGTTTTCACCACCTCATGTGTAGCTCCGAAAAGGAGTCATTTTAATACAAAATATCCTCCGGTTGTTTTGTGTTGCTGATTTAAACAAAAGGTCACAAGCCCTAAAGTTGCACAGTCACTGCGAAATCTCCCGATAGCGATATTGGAACACGTTATACCATTATGTACTCCAGGTTTAAATGCCTGAGCTGCTCATTTGTGTGTTATTCATTTCCACTCTAAATATAGCTGAAGTGATTTTGTTTTTTATCTTATTTGGACAACGACAGTATAGCATGACTAAAACTGTGATTTGTTCTTTTTTTTCCAGCTGCTTACTGTTGTAAAGAAACATTTTATTTGTGAACAGAATGCATGTTGCATTTTTGTGTTGTTCCAGCACTTTACAAAAAAAAAGGAAAAAGAAAAAGAAAAAGTGAAGGTCTGTGTCCACTACTGTACTGTACACTACTGTCACATCCTGGTGAAATTACTGTGAGGGCAGGGAGGGAGAGTAAAGCACAATGAAAATGAGCTCAGAACTTTCTATCAAACATATCTAACCATGTCTTGGAATCTTAGGGCCAAATTGCATCAAACATTGTCTTAGTCGCATCAGCTGTGTATCTTAAATGGTTCAAATCCGAATGGTAAAATAAAGTTTATTTTAAAGATCAATTGTCTGTGTGCCTTTTGTGGACTGAGTTGTTTGAATGCATTGCAGTATGAAATAAATGTCTTTTAATAAACCTATCCTACTACAGTACTGTATATAGTTAGTAATGTTGATAATCTGTCTACCTACTGTAGCTACGAGATCATGCACTTTTATTGCAGAGAGTGTGGAGCTGTTGCGGTCAGATGGCACTGAGCTGTCTGACGGACTGCCAGGTGTCTGCCCACCCTCTGCCCCATGCTACGGGCTTTCTGCCCTGTCGGTGGGGCGGGTATCAATGATGTTGGCGCACCTCCGAAATGCTGTGCCAGTGCCCCATCCTTAAGTCTACAAGTTGCAGATCCTCCAAATGCAGTTTTTCTCTCACTCTGTATAGTGGCTAAAGAAGCAAAGGTAATTTTTTGCATTGGCTGGATAAGAGAGTTCTCCAAATCCAGTTCCTGAAGCTCTGGGGGATTTGGAGCCGACCCTGGAAGCTGTGTAAACATTGCATGCCTGGTTTTTCCCAGGAGGGCAGGTCTTTTATCACACGGTGCTACAGCTGGAGGAGGCTTTGGTTCAAGAAAATGAGTTCTAGGTGAGACTGGTGAAACTGACTCCTTCTTCTCTGAGTCCAAGTCATTCACTGAACCAATCAACTCCATTTCCCTGTAAAATGATGAATGATTTTGTCAGTATGTAAACCAGGAAAGTACCAGATTGTTATATAAGAAGGAGAAAAAAAATAGTTTAATGGCAAATATTTGTGAAACTGAAAATTTTATTCAGACCTTCTGGGAATGTGGCGACCATCAGGTTTCAGCTTATCTGTGCATGTGGCTTCATCCTCCAAATTTAGGGTTTCCAAGTCTTGCTTGATGAGACGTCGTTCCTTTTTCAGCTCTATGAGGAAATAATCATCAGAAAAGTAACATTTGCATCTCTTTATTCCCAAACCTCTTCCATTTCCTTCTATGCAGACAGACTGCAATATAAAAAGCATATTTCTGTGTTAGTGCTGTTATAACAAAGCAAATATTGAGACCCAGCACATACTGTATTTTTATGAACGTAACTTTTCCAGAGGCAAAAGTGTGGTATTGAGGCAGGACACACTGACTGATCGCTAGGGCTAAGGGCTGTATGCTTGATTTCAGGCACTCAATAATAGAGAAATAGTGTAGTCTGTGCTCTGTATGCTACTGATCCATTCAGAGGAGTGAAGCAACCATGAAACCTGAAATAAATTCATCACCAAACCACTAGATGGTAGCGAAACCCAATCCAGGAGCTCATCCCTGAACATCTGGATATGGATAAGAACTTGGTTTCAAAAGTGCCTAAAATGTACAGTGTTTTCTAACACCATATAACTACTGTTGATTTCTGACCTATCACATCAATAGCTGTTATTAACATCAATTACACCAAATGAAATGGAGATCAAGTATTTGCATATTATACCGTGCATGGCCATGTACTGTATGTGATAAATAAAATTGAAATTGGAATTTGATTTGAATTTGAGATTAGATTAGTGAATAAATCCATACTTTGTATTCCCTTTTTAATGAATATCTGGTTTTTCAGTTTAATGTTGTTGATAAGTTCATTAATTTCTTATTATCTTAATTGTGCAATTACTCATGCATTCATTTAACAAAGGGTTTCTTAAGCAATTAATAAGTTTTCAAAACAACGACTATAACAATAACAACAACAACAACAGCAGCAATAATAATGATGATGATGCTTTTTCACAGAATCTTTAAGACAAATTGATTTTTGTAGTATTTGTTAATGGTTTACACTCAACAGAAAATTATTACATGCCTCCTTTTTTTCGTTACTGAGACATCCAGACCATTTTGCATTTCAGGTTTTGGCTACATCATTGTGAAAGCACTCCAGATTGTCCACAGATTGTTTCGGTTCACATGAAAGGTCTTTCTTAGTATTTCACCACACTACTATTTCACGATAAACACATGCTATTTAATGTATTAAAGGTTTTTCAAGTTAACAAAAAAACAAACAAAAAAATATATTTTTCCTTTTCATCTAACTGTCTGCATGTCATTTGTTCAGCTTTATCCAACCAGTGCTTTACATCAAAGTGCTCCTTAATCATGTTCGACCCAACAGGATATTTATTTCATCTGCCTATGCTGGTACCCTGGATCATTTCATGTGTGATAGCTTAAAAACATTCAATCCTCCAAACATTAAAACAAGTCTATGTTTAAACAAATGCTGATGGCCAAGACAAAAATCAGAACACGCAATTTTGCCGCTCAATGTAATAGTTCTTACATCTTTTTTGCAATAGGAATATTTTACCTACATCTTTGAATCTTGGCTTTATCTATTCTAAGTAAATGGAGTTTGGAAGTTCTTCCCAGGTTTCCTTTAGACACAGCATCAGATAGTTAATTTTAGCTGTGATTCCAAATTCTAGCACCGTCACCTAAAAAAAAGTAATAAATGAATACAGTCAAAATAAATGAGGAGTAATTATGGTTTTAGCTGCATACTCACCTGTTAGTGTGGGCTCCATGGAGTTTTTCTGCTTCAGATATGCCAACTCTACACTCTCCTGAAATACACACACTGGTGAGGCTACTATACACCAGGAGCATATAAATGCATAACAAACTTTGCAGTTCTTTGCTTTTACCTTTACAGAAATCAATAAATGGAGCAGATAATTGCAGAACAGAATATGAAAGTAAGGCTAAACCCTACAACATATTGGTCAGCTCAAACTGCCAAGTGATTACACTTCAAGCATCCGTATTACAATACTGCTTTAGATGACACAGACCATGCTCTCTCATTAGCACATGTGATATCGAGCAGCTGGCAGTGAAGGGGCACTGAGGGCCCATCAAACCCTCTTTATGTGCTCTGAGCTTATTGCTCTGACATGGATTCAACAGCTAAGTATCCTAGTGGGCAAGACACAGCTGTTCTGATGCTTGTGTTAAGTGTGTGCTAATTTTCTCCTCACGGTGCGGTTGCAGCAGATGGCCATGTACACTTGCCCAGTATGGAGAAAAGCCTTCTGAAACACTGCTTGAAGAAGAGCAAAGAGGAAAATTATATAAAATAAATGTGCACTTTTTAGAAGAGGGGATTCTCTCATCAAACAGATGAGTAATAGTAAGTGTACCTCATTAAAAGCTGTTCTAATATTCTATATCATATGGTAGCGAGGATGGAGGCCCTGAGTGCTATGTGGGTAGTACAGAATGTATGTCTAGGAATGTGCGGATAGATGGTTTTCCCATCTGTGAGCAGAGGGAAGTGCCACATCTGGAACTGAGTTCAATGCTATGCCAACACAAACTGGAGAAAGTGTGGGTGTATAAGAGAGACAGACAGATAGACAGAATAGTAGAGCATATTTATGACTGACATAAAAAGACACATATACCACAGCAATATGCCAAGGATTATAATTCTTAATAGATTAATCATCGAGATTTCTCAGTTTTTACATATTTATAGTTATGGTGACTGCCATGGATTGTCCATGAGACAAGTTAGTTCCAGATGTTTTTATGAACATTTTGTCAACAAACCCGAGAACCCCGATAAGAGATTTCAACAGAGTTATTACATAATATTAATATACTGCCTTTTTTGTTTGTTTTTTGGTTCGTTTTAACCTTCATGATTTTTTCTCAGATCTTACTAAGATTTTAAGCTCTTCGTATTTGTCTCATGCTCTGCTTTTTTTTCCTTTTTTTTATGAACTTCAAAGTGCTCCTAACTACCTCAGCTCCACTGGATAGTTGTACTACACTGTTATGAGGATTATTTCATGTGTGTTAGATCAGACACTTTGAACTGACAAGGTGGTTTTGATCTTGGTCAGTAAATGGATAATGGCCAGGACATAAAGTACATTGCTTCACAGGGCACACAGGTATGTTCCTGGTGTTTGATGTGCACATTTTGAAGAGTTCTTGCTTGTAGCCTTTGCTTTTAAAGACGAGCCATCAAGCTCTAGGGACTATTTTAGTACCAAGTAGTTCGTTTGCTTACAATTCATACATTCCTATAGTTCGTGCAGCTGTGTTGATGAATCTGGCCAAACACATGAATGGGCATCATCAGCACTGACGTGAAACCCAAGCTTATATTTATGAATTATGAATCCAAGAGGCTACAGTATATACACTGATCTGCCACAACACTCAAACCACCTCCAGGTAAATTGAATAACATCGATGATCAGCAGTAAACCGGTGACAAGATCTTTGGCACCCAAGGCTCATTTATGCCTGTGAGAACAAAGACTTGCCTGTCCAGCCTGATCTCACAGAAAAGCCTATGTACTGTAGCGCATTGCTGAAGAAAAAACAGCAACAACAGTGCTGGCTAAAAAAGTACGTTATCGGATACATTTAGTGCATCACAGCTTCCTGTGTATGGGGCTTAGCAGGCAAAAAGCTCAAGGTTGTTGATCCAGTTTCCAAATTCCCCAAATCTCAATCCAATCAAAGCGTCCTTGGATTCCACCAAACAACTCAGATCCATGAAGTTCCCATACCGCAACTCATAGCATCCTGCTGATGACATCCTAGTCCCAGACACCACGGCACACTCCCAGAAGTCAGGGCATGTGGAGTCATGCCCTGAGGGGATAGAGTTTATCCAGCTGCACACGGGGAATCTGCACAATATTGGCCTAAATAGTTACAAAGGTTATGGCTGGTCGGAGTAGAAAAGGTATAAAATATAGAGTCTGGAACCCCCGATCAGCAACGCAGAGCCTCAACCACTCAAAATACAATGAGGTCAAATTAGGGGGGGGGAATGTATTTGGCTTGTTTATTGTTTCTTTACATACATTATATAGTGTAAAAGCCTGAAAACACAGTCTGACCTAGAATTATATTTTTCTCCTAGGGTTTTAAAAATAGCCTGAGCTCATCTTACAGTAACCGAACAGGCTTCAGTAGTCAGAGCACTTCTGCTATGATAGAGCATTGACCTTTACTCAAACACCCATATTAAAGAAACCATATGCCTTCAGGTGCAGTGGCATCAATGCTTAGGTTCCTGGCATAAGAAAGACTGACTGATTGTCAAGCAATTTGAATCAACATGAACATAAACAATATTTACAGTATACAGTTTACATGATTCTAAACAACGAATGGGAATCTCACCTGCAGCAACTGAACGTCATTTTTCAGAACCTCACACTCCTCAATGAGAAGAGATCTGTTGATCAATACAAGCAAACGAAAGATTGACAGAAATATGATTAAAGCATTAACATACATTATTATTACAGTCACTAATGCACCAATAGTTAACATTTTTGTATACCTCATTATTTGTTCATTCTTATAATAATTCTTATTTCCCTTTACTCCAATGTGCATTAATTATATTTCTAGTTTAAACTATTGAAACATACTGAAATTTAAAGACTCAAAGGCTTTTTTTTTTAAGAATCAGGAAAGAAGTGAAATAAGGGCCTACTCTTTCCCTGTTACATAAACACTGTAGGCTTTTAATTTGCTTCCTTTCTTAAGGACTCGGGAATCTCACATATGCCTGGGTCTGCTATTCATTTGCTCACAAAGGGGGTTTCTGTTCTGGTGAATTGAACTGGCCCACTTCCTCCCCACTCTACACTTTCCTTCGCTTCAATATAGAAAACAGTGCAGGATATTATTTGTTAAGTTACACACATGGCAGTTGATACCAACCAGGCTTCTGATTTAAAAGATGATACTTGCTAATTATTACTAATAAGACCTCTCTGGGTTAAAATAAGACTTGATGTCCTAAAGATAACTGTGGATGTTGTGTAGGCGGCTGGGAGTCTAGACAGGGAGTGTCACTGAAGGCGAAACAGAGGAGAGGAAGAAAGAGGAGAGTGCTTAGTCTTTAAATAGTGTGTCTCCACATATGTCTGCTCTGTGTTCACAGACAGTGAGAGCAGCAGAAGAAATCACAGTGGAAGGACGTTCATTCCACAACATTTACCTCATTGGATCAAAAATAGAATGAAGGAGGAGGCCACACCAATAGATTTCTGTGTTTTTTTTAATAGCCATATTGTATACCATATATGTTAATGCATGATTAAGGATTTTATAAATAGCCTTGGTTTTATTAAAAGCTAATTTCAGAGTACAGCATTATAGTGCTACCAAGAATATGACCTTTGGCGCCATGTTTGCTCGTGCTTTAAGTAATAAAAATCTGTAGGTCACTCCTACTGAGTGCTGTTAGGCTTTATAACACAAGTATAGTGAGCCTGGACTTGGACAACAAGGATGCAGGCCAAAAAACAAAAAAAACAAAAAAAAACACATACACTGTAAGATTTTGTTCGACCACCTTTGCTTTTGATTATGGCATCCAAGGTGCCAGGCAATGGAAGTGTGAAAGTTATTCTTCATGCTCCCAGAACCACTCTTTTACAATTTGAGTCCTAGAATATTCCTGTGCCATCAGGGGGAAAAACTGAAGCAACTGTCCAACTGAAGCAACCCCAGATCATAGCACTGCCTCCAGAGGCTTGTACAGTGGCCACTATGCTTCCCTAACACGTCCATCACTCTGGAATAGGCTCGATCTGGAGTCATCAGACCACATGACCTCACTAACAAGTGGTTTTCTTATGGTCACACAGCAGTTCAGTTCCAGATCCTGTGAGTTCATGTCACATTGTGCATGTGAAAATGCTCTTACTTTAACTATTAATCTTAGATGTGATTTCTACTGTCAACTTTTTATGATGAAACTTTACCCAATTTTCAAGTGATCTTTATTCTTTTTTTTTTTTTTTTCATGAAGTTGACCGTTCAGCACTGTCCTTTCAAATTTAAATAATGTATTAGAAGGTTCTTTACCCAATTACCAATAATTTCATATCTCCTTAGTTATTTTGTTGTTTAATGCATAATATTTGACTATTATTTGACTATTTTGAAACCTTGCAGGTGAATAGTTTGACAGAATGTCATCTTGATTGACATTATCCTCTTTTCCCTCTCCCAATCTTTGCTACATCACAGACACACTGTCTGCACTAACAGTTTGGTTCAATGGACTGTTTTAAACTGATTTTGCAACCTTGTCCTATCTGCTGCTCCTCCCTATATTTGCACTTGTAGCAGTTTGCATTTTTGACCCGTAGCTATATAATGGAGCTAAATGAGGGAGTGAGCCCCATGATTAATCAATATATACAGTAGGTAATTGGTCATGTAACAGAGGCAATTAGTAATTTGATGAGCAGAGAGTTAATAGTAAATTGAGTTTAAAATGTATGTACAGTATGTGTGAATGGGGACTGAATAAAACTGCTGAATAAAGCAATGCATAACGTAATATTTGTCTTTGTGCAATCTGGTGAATTATTTCGATCATTTTGACTCGCCTTAGATGGGACACAACTTCATCTATGTGGGTGATGCTCAGTTTGTGCCTCAGAGCTTCAATTTCATCTTCAATGCTGGAGCTAGATGAGAGCCTTGAGCTGGACCTGGCAAAATAATACATAATACATAAGATCTTATTACCTAAACATTAATAATAATAATTAATAATTCTCCCACACACATGCACGCGAACATGCAAACTCCAAGCATAGAGACTGAAGATGAGATTCAAACCGCCAACACTGGAGGTGCAAGTTGATGGTTAAATTCTAATTCAAATTTATTTCTAAAGCACCGAATAAAACAACAATGTTGACCATAGTGCTGTACAGACAATAACACAATAAA
>JAQQZT010000001.1:26090218-26115173 GCA_030068275.1 Clarias platycephalus
CATAGCAGTGAAATGACACACTGTATTTACGCAGAATTGAACCCAAAGGAAGCATATAGACAGAAAAAAGAAGTGGTGCTAAAACAAACCCTTGTGGAATGCCACACGATAAAGGTGATGAAATTGATGTACATTCACCCATACAAACAGAGAAACGTCTATTTAGGAGGTAGGACTTGAACCAATTTAAGGCATTTCCATTTCATTTGGTTAACCACTAGGCCACTGTGCTGCCTGACCTATTTAATGTCCTTTTAAACTTGACATATACTATTATTGGACTGGACATATATTATACATAAATCTAAATGAAGAAACCTGCATGAATCTGTGTCTGAGATTCTGAGACCATTGACACATTTTTCCTGCTTTGCTGCCAGATCTGTTTACTTTCTTGGGCTTCTGGAGACCTGTATCTGCTGATTAAATCAATGTCAAAAAAATAACTATATAGCCCTGAAACACACTTTGTATAGTTTACAAAGTACCGGCAGTTGACGTAATGAGTATTCAGTGTCCCAAATGAAATTGAATGGTGTAATCATTGTTGTAAAGCAGCCTAATGGCAGCATAATGGCACAATCACCTAATACTTCCAGGGTTGGGGGTCTCAATAGCACCCCTGTGGTTTATGGGAATGAAGTCCCGGTGCTTTATGGGTTTTCCCCACAATCCAGAGACTTGTATTGTAGGCTGATTGGCATTTACAAACAGTCTGTGATGTTTGATTGGGTGTGTGCTTGTGGGTTGATAAAGGTGTTCCTACAACACCTTCCCCGATAGCAATAACTGCTGGCATGAAGTCAACGGTCAATGCGGCCCACCATACTGAATGAAAGGATGGATGCAAATGGTATACATTTATAAAAATTTTAAATTGTAGTCGAATGCTTGTGCAACACTCACCTACTAGACCCAGGTCTGCTAGTTGGTGTTGTACACGCAGTACTGTCTGAAATTTGCTGTCTCTCTGTGCCGAGTACATAACTCACCACCCTGGGATTGTATTGGGACATGACTTTAGCTCCATCTCTGCAACAAACACATAAGACACACAAGGGAGGCTCTTCACAAGAACTCAGTGCAGAATAAGTAAAAGTATGCTTAAATAGAATTAAAGTAAACGGTGGCAATGCCACTTTTCCTGAGCAAACCATGACATCAGCACTCCTGTGATTAATTTACATCCACTCTACCTCATTAAAGTCTATAGATTGGTTTTTGAACTGAATTCAAGGCCATATTCAAAGGATCAAACGTATGACAGCTTCCAGAAAAACTATTTGTAATGCTTACTCATTGGACCGCAAAACACGTTTCCAGTGTGCCACTGTCCACCTGAGACAGAGCTCAGAGACGTCTTTGACGCCTCTGGATAATATGTTGCAATATGAGGAAAAAAAGTTGCATTTGTAAATGCAGTGGCAAATGGTGTGAATGGCCAGAGGTTTACCAAAGTGTTACCAAGTCTACAGTACATCACGTCTGAGGGATCAGAGATCACACGTATCCCGAAGTGGTTTTCGGCCCTGCCCTTTACACTTTGAGATTTGATACAGTATGTTTCATTTCATTTCGTGATGGTAGTGTGTACTAACATTGGGGAATGTTATCCGGAAAGCATTGAATCATTTGCTGGTGCATCTATTGCCAAAAAATCGGCAAGCTGCGCCCAATTCTTGCTCCTTGAATACTATAACATTATTGGTTCATCTGGTTCAACAGCACTTGTTATTTGTCACCTTGTAATTTCTACCTGTCACGCTGTTATTAGCCTTAAATGGTCCCAACGTTTTAGAAGGATGTTGCATACGCTATATTTTAAATTAGTGCATATTGGCATACAACATTGGCCCTTCATGAAATATCTAGAAAGATTTATGATGTGCAAATAATCTCTACTTAAGTCATTATTTACCAGCAGTGCTACTTTGTTTTTTTTTTGTGTTTTTTTTTGCTATACCCATTCCTATTCTTCTAGCTGACATAAGAGTTTCTTATGAAGCTGCAGAGTATCATAAATGCAATATGCTGCAATCGTGTTGTGAACTGACTCATAGCCAGGAAGAAAAAGATAAAGAGGATCCTTTCCTTTTTCCTTCTTTTAAATTTGAGACAGAGAGAAAAAAAAACAGTAGGGGGATTTGGAATGGGGCAGCAGGAGCACATCTTTTATCCCTAGCCAATTCCGTAGCCATAAAATAAATCCTGCTGGACCAAAAGACTAGTGCGGATGTGCATATGTGGGTGTGATGATGATCAGAAAGCAGAAGGCTATGTGTTTGGGCATGTGTAAAGCACTACAGTGCCTTCTCATTAGGAGATTTAGTCACGGAAACCGTAAATTGTAAACTGAGCGTTTGTGTACATACACACTGTCTCGGAGGAACACGCTCTGGTCTCGCATTACCAGCTAGAGTTACAGGATGAGCTTACAGAGCTTCCTGACATGGACATGAGGTCTTTCGACAGTTTCCTTAATAAAAAAGGATTCAGTTATCCTGTTAGGTGACAGCTAGAAAGCCATATTGAAGAACTTGAGGTTGGAAAAGCTGTTTTCCTAATAGAACTATACTGAGCATAGGGTTGGACAATGAAACTGAAATGCCTGGTTTTAGACCACAATAATTCATTAGTATGGTCTAGAGCCAACTTTTGCGGCATCAATTCGTCTTGGGAATGACAGATATAAGTCATGCACAGTGGCCAGAGGGAGTTTGAGCCATTCCCACTCCTCCAAAACACCATAAAGTGGTTCAATAATATTTAGATCTGGTGACTGTGCAGGCCATGGGAGATGTTCAAATTCACTTTCATGGTCATCAAACCACTCAGTCACCAGTCTTGCTGTGTGTATTGGTGCATTATCATCCTGATACACGGCACCGCCTTCAGGATACAATGTTTGAACCATTGGGTGCACATGGAGCTCCAGAATGGTTCGGTAGTCCTTGGCAGTGAAACGCCCATCTTGCACGATTAATGGGCCTAGGGAATGCCATGATAATTCAGCCCAAACCATCACTGATCCACCCCGATGCTTCACTCTGGGCATGCAACAGTCTGGGTGGTACGCTTCTTTGGTGCTTCTCCAAACCGTAACTCTCCCAGATGTGGGAAAGACAGTGAAGGTGGACTCATCAGAGAACAATATATGTTTCACATTGTCTACAGGCCAAGATTTCCGCTTCTGGCACCATTGAAACCGACGTTTGGCATTGGCACGAGTGTCCAAATATTTGGCTATAGCAGCCCGGCCATGTACATTGGCCCTGTGGAGCTCCTGACGAACAGTTTTGGTGGAAACAGGACAGTTAAGGTGCACATTTAATCCTGCAGTGAGTTGGGCAGCTGTGGTTTTTATGTTTTTTTGGATACAATCCAGGTTAGCACCCAGACATCCCTTTCAGACAGCTTCCTCTTGCGTCCACAGTTACTCCTGTTGGATGTGGTTCGTCCTTCTTGGTGGTATACTGACATTACCCTGGATACCGCGGCTCTTGATACATCACAAAGACTTGCTGCCTTGGTCACAGATGCGCCCCGAGACACACACCAACAATTTGTCCTCCTTTGAACTCTGATATGTCGCCCATAATGTTGTGTGCGTTACAATATTTTAAGTAAAACTGTGCTATTACTCTGCTAATTAAACCTTCACACTCTGCTCTTACTGGTGGAATGTGTAATCAATGAAGATTGGCCACCAGGCTGGTTAAATTTAGCCATGAAACCTCCAACACCAAATTAGCCAGTGTTTCAGTTTCACTGTCCTACCCCATATATATATATATATACTTGTATATCAAGACATATATATCAGACATGTCTAAATATTACACATTTAATACCATGGAATCATCAAGACAGTTATACATGGTGCGACCAAAAGTATGTGGACACCTGATCATCAACGGAAAGTTTTTAGATCCTTTTAAGTTTTCCACATTTTATATAAAGAGTAGGTGCATCGTACTCTCATCAGTAGTCCTTGAGATGCTTCTACAACTTGAATGGAGTCCATCTGTCCCTAATTGACTTAATTGGACATAATCAGTAAATACACACACCTGTCTGTAAAAGGTCTCACAGTAGATTGTGCATGTCAGAGTGAAAACAAATCCATGAGGTCAACATAATTATCTGTAGACACATGAGACAGGATTTTGTCATCTTTGCAGAACTGGCCGCCCAACAAACTTAGTAATTGAGGATGCAGGTCCTTGGTCAGACAGGTAGACAAAAACCTAAGGGTCGCTATGAATGATATCCAGAGTTCTTTTGTGGAGATGGCAGAGACTTACAGAAGGACAACCATCATTGCAGCACTCCATCAATCAGGCCTATATTGTGTAGTGGCCAGACAGAAGTTATTCTCCACTAAAATGCACATGACAGCCAACTGGGAGTTTGCCAAAAAGCACCTGAAGGACTCTCAGACCATAAGAACTCAGCCACTGCACATTACCTTATTAAAACCATCCCTACAGTCAGACACGGTGATGGCAGCATCATGCTCTGGGGATGTTTTTCTGTGACTGGTCCTAGGAGATAATGCAGTGTAGAGGAAAAATTGAATAAAAAGCTATCCTGAGTGAAAAGCCTCTCCAGAGTGCTCAGGATCTCAGGTTAGGATGAAGGTTTACACTTGAACAAAACCATGACTCAAACCATAATGGCAGGAAAACACAGTAGTGGCTTTAGAACAACTCTGTGAAAGTCCTGGAGTCCGGACCTGAACCCAATAGAACATCTCTGGAGAGACCTAAAAACGTCTGTGCACTAACCCTGCCTGTCCAACCTGGTTAAGCCTCAATGACTCTGTCAAAAAAATAATAAATTCCAATAGAAAGGTGTGCCAAGCTTAAAACATCATTCACAAGCAGACTTTTGGGTCGGCCATTGCTGCCAAAAGTGCTATGACTATTTCAGCCTTTATTTTTTTTAATTTACAAAACACTCCGAACACCTGTTTTTACTTTGCAATTGTGGAGTGTTGTGTGTTGAATTATGAGGGGGAAAAATCGAATCCATTTTAAGATAAATGTGAAACATAACAAAATGTGGAAAACTTACAAGGATCCGAAAACGTTCCGTCGGCACTGCGTATACGGTTTTTTTTTTTTTTTGGATGTCTCATTCCAAAACCATAAGCATTACCATACAGTTGGATGGCAAGCAGCGACCTAAGGCTTGTGTGAAGCTGTTCGGGCATGGAAACCCATTTGAAGAAGTTCTCGGTGCATGGTTTATGTGCTGATGTTGATTCCAGGTCTGGAGTGAGTCATGCAGAAGAGCACTGGTTATTTATGCATGTGCTACAGCACTATGGCATTCATTCTGTGAGTTTGACTGGGTCTGCTGCTTTGTGGCTGAGATGTTTCTCCTAAATGCCTACATTTAACAATAGCATTTACGGTATATACAGTAGAAATAGCATTTACAGTAAATATTGCAATCATATGATCGTCAGCTTAAAGTCATTGATATACAGACACATTCTCACACTAAATAAGTATGTGATGTTCCATATACTATACCATCACCATTATGTGATTCTGACTTATTAGAAATATGTCAACGTACATAGTCAAATATACAATGATTTAGTTCTTAACACCTGACAACTTATGGAAAAAAGCTGTCCCTAAAAATTACATAGAGTTGTCCTTCAGTAAAGAAACAGACTGTAGAGTACGGACTCTTTTTAAATGGTATTTGGGAAGAACTGATAAATTTCTTAAATTAATATAATGTAGAGTATCTAGATAACTACACTATTTTACAGAAAGAGGCCATAAGCATGATAACCAGCATCTTCATCTCTCTAAGTGTATTTGTTTGTGATGAAGGACAAGGATGAGAACAGGCGCTACATTGTGCACAGATCAAAAGCGTAGACTGTGGAGTAGCACAGACCTGCAGAGCTATAAAAAAAAAAAAGACGGCACAGACATCAAATAGCATTTTTCCCCTCTGTTCATGAGAGCTATGTATCCACATGATAGAAGGACTCATTCGTTTCCTTTGGGCTGAAAAATGTTGTCCCCGTTACAAAATAAAATACGACGTGCACAAGCTTTCACAGGTTTCCAGGCTTGCTGCACTTGCTATTCTGCTTTTTTCGGGAGATTTAGGGAGCATTGAGGGCCCACGGCGTTTGCAGTTCACACGGCCACGTTAAGGCGCTCGATCAATGGCCATTCAGTGTAAAGGGACAGGTGCAGCTCCACTGCCTTCATCCATAACAAATCACACACAATGAGCGGAGGCTGACCACACAAGAGGGGAGGGAAGCCGTTGAAACCCAGGGAGAGAAAGTGAAAAAAAAAAAATGCTGTCAGTCGACTCCTGTAAATCAGGCTCCTTTTAAAAGATGAGCCCGCCCTCACTAAAGTGGAACTCAGTCAAAGGTTTCCTGTTCTGTGGTGGGGACAAAAAAAACACACACACACACACAAGCCTTGAGCAAAGCACTCGGCACAGATCTACAACCCATCTGAAAGCAGTTGACTTACAGTGTGAGACTTAGTAATACAAGCAAAGTTAGAGAGCCAAGGCATGAGGAACAAAACAAACAGGACTGTAAACAGTGAGGCCATCGTATGGACGGCATCTGCTAGTGTTGACTGGGGCGATTTATTTCAACACCGCCTGAAAGAGATCACAAATTACGCTTTAAACCTTTTTGTAAACATCCAAAGTGTTCTCTCTGATTAAGTGCCTCACTGTTTGCAGTGCACCTGCTCCAGACAATAAGCTGAGGCGTGCCAAAGAAAGATTTAATGAACACTTTTCCGGACACAAATTAACCCATGGGTGGACCAAATTACAGTCGGGTGGTATTCTGCATAAAAAAAAAGCCTTTTAATCTACAATCAGGCTTTCTGGGAGAAACCAGGCCTCTAATCTTAAGCATCAGTTTGTAGCTACAGCGCATGCAAAGTCAAGTGACATTCGACATCAACGTCTAAAAAAATTCTGTAGGACTAACAGAAGAAGGAAGCGCTTTGGCAGACACAACATTCTTTCCAGCATCCTTTCACTACTTGGATACGATCAGCCCTTCTGTTCTAGTAGTACCTGTAAATAACTTCTTTTAGAAAGTGTTAAACGGTCATCCGGACGCATTGTTGCAAGCGAGGCCACCCAAAAGCCTGCTAATTCGCCGCATGGCATCCTCTATAATGGGTGTAACCAGGCAACAAATTGAAACGTAATCATAAAATGTAATAAATTACAAAAAAAAAAAAAAAAAAGTAAACAAGGAGACAACAATGCAAAAGAAATGCTTTGTAAAACAATTAGTAACAGCATAGCTGTGAGGTAGCTTTATGCTTTAAACCTCCTTCACGCTTAAAGACTGGGTTCAATTTTGTCTTTTCTGGTTTATACTGGCTCCAACAAATAAATGATTTAAAACCCAGTGTTCGTTCTTAAGGAGCTTTGTCCACATTTGACAAATTGGGGTCCCGACCCTTACCCATAGCTCAGAGACCAACCTAGTCTCAGCACATTTATCAGCGCATTTACTTGTGAGAAGAGTGGATCTAAAGGCCAACTGAGAGCTGAGAAAGGGGAAATGAAGCCTGGGTTAGTGCTAAGACTGATTCATTCTCATGAAAGGACTCCCTCTGTTATCTCAGACACCAGTTTAAACTGAATCTTTGTTTAACTGCAGCATTTATTACTTCCTGTTTCAGGCCGTCACTTCTCCTGCCATGATTGTACTTGATGATTGAAATTTCATGCATGGCTGTTTTTTGAGGTCTGCTTTTATGTAGACCAATCAGGTTAAGTCAACTCCATTTTTAATCCATTAACAGGCATACTGTATAACAAAAATCTTTTTTTAAATGTAGTTTTAATGTTTTTTTTTTTTTTTTTGTTAGTTTTACTTGGTTTTTGATTGCAAACTCCCAGACAATCAAGACAAGATGGGGCCATTATTATCCTCCTGCCAGCTGAAACCTTAAACAAAATAATGTACTGTATTGACCTGGTTATGTTTACATTATAGGGACACGCTTGCACTAATGCACTTTATTTAGACCTGTGTTTTAGTTTAAGTTAATTCAATGTAGCTTTGTATAGTTCTGTGTTGTTTCACGAGGGACATTTACGTCAACCTGGGACTTTTGTTTGTGCAGAATAACATACTTATGAGAGTAAAATCTTCCTTTATGTTCCTTTAGTGCCTCGATACTATCAAGATTGAAACTTTTATTTTTGGTTCGTACACCAGGGTCATGATTGGACTGCCTGCTTCACGTCTAAACTGCTGGCGTCCCAGGAACTCATTCAATGGCCTCAACATGTGGAAATGGCTTGGATCAAGGTCGTTACTGTAGGGGGGATGTGGCAATAACTCCCAGCCAAGTTCCTGTAATGAGCAAGTGGTGTTCATGAAAGATTGTACACATAAACAGATGTGTCTCTTCTGCAAGTCACAGATCAGGAATTCCACTCCCGGAGCGATTCCAGTGCCACCTCGGCCAGTATCGCCATTCATGGATGTACGGCCTTCTTTAAAATGTTTTTACTGAGGGTACGAGTCTAATCCTCATACTATGCTTGAAGTCTTCTGTAAACATCAATCAGTTTTATTACTTTATTCCCAATAAATTTCTTGGTCGTGGTTTGACTTGAACACCCTTTGTATGTAACACCACGGTCCTGGGGAACCACTGGCAGCTAAATAACTGGGAGAGACCAATATATGCTATGCATTCGTTCATTCATTAGTTCATCATTCATAGACTATGTCAGAGTGGCATTAGTTTCAGAGCCTCTCCCAGGTAAATTGAGCAAAAACCTGTTAACTGTAATGCTTCAGAATGGAACTTCTCACCTGCCCAGTCTACAGGCTTGCTGTCTCAGACTCAAGAGCAACAGCTGGAGCTCTGAACGCAGCAGCTCTTTAACAGCTGGAGGGTCAGCAAGAGAGAAATGGGGCATCTGGTATTTTCCATCATGCACCTCTTGCCATATTTGCTCCCAGATCTGTACCTGTAGAGAGTCAACATGGGAACACACACTGAATAAAGACCAGTATAATAATAATAATAATAATAATAATAATAATAATAATAATAATAATAATAATTATTATTATTATTATTATTATTATTATTATACCAGAATCTTTGAGCTGAAGTTAGGACTGTTAAATATTAGATATCTTACATCTAAAGCACTTATTGTTAATTAAACTATTACTGATAAGGCATTAAACCAAATGCGAATTAAACCAAATGGGTATGTAGCATTAAATAAAACTAGTCCTCTCTAATACATTTATATACACCAGCTTTTTTCAACTGGCAAAGGTGAAGGTGTTGCTGTTATTTATAATAATAATCTAGGCATCACACAAAAACCTAGATTTACAAAACTATCATTACATGTGTAGCTTCAAAAAAATCAGTCTACTCAATCCATTCTGCTAATAATTATTCACAGACTTGCAGGGTTGTATTCTAAATTCCTTAGTGATTTTGAGGATTTCATTTTAAACCTGACCATTTCTTTAGACAAAATATACATTTTTGGATACTTTAATATTGATTAAGAGAATCCAGATGATCCTCTGTGAAAATAGTGTTTATGTCCATTCAAGTCTTGGTAGGTAATCAGTACTGAATGCAATCCACTTGTAACGCTAGTCACACTGTTGATCTAATACTAACTTTTTTTGAACTAGTCTGAAATGATCACAGATCATAAGCTCATTTTATTTAAAATGTGTCTTAGTAATAATTATACAGCATGTACCTTGACATAGTGAAGTATTATATATACACTATATTGCCAAAAGTATTCGCTCTTCACATGCATGAACTTGAGCAACATCCAATTCTTAATCCATAGGGTTTCATATGATTTTGGCCCACCCTGTGCAGCTATAACAGCTTCAACGCTTCTGGGAAGGCTTTCCACAAGGTTTCGGAGTGTGTTTAAGGAAATTTGTGAGGTCAGACAATGTGATGTTGGTCGAGACGTTTCTGGCTCGCAGTCTTCGCTATAAAAATGTTCTATCAAGTTGAGGTCAGGACTCTTTCCTACCAAACTCTCTCATCCATGTTTTTATGGACCTTGCTTTGTGCACTGGTGCACAGTCATGTTGGAACTGGTGTGGAATTGTTTGTCAGAATGTGGGCTTTCGTTTCAGTGAAAGGAACTTTTAATAGTTCAGCATACAAAGACATTTTGGACAATTTCATGCTCCCAACGTTGTGGGAACAGTTTGGGGATGGCCCCTTCCTGTTCCAACATGATGGCGCACCAGTGAACAAAGCAAGGTCCATAAAGAGTTTGGTGTGGAAGAAAATTGGATATTACTCTTATTACTATATTGAGGGAAAACATTAACTTTAATCATGGCCAATCATGGGCGCTGTGTAGAAGCAGATAGCGCTGTCCTCCGAGTGTGTTATTCTTCCCCCAGTGGTGCGTGAACAAGCATTTCAAAAAGATGGGGTTGGCTGGCATCACATGGTTCAGAGGAAACGTGAAATCTTTCGGCCCTCCCTGAATTACAGGTAGTAGTAGCCTTAATGTGGGACCCCCTTGTGACAGGGAGGAATTGGATACGACTAAATTAGGGGAAAAATCTGGGAAAAAATGTAGTAGCAATGACTATCGTTTTTTTGTGGCAAAATTAACAAAAAAAAAAGTCAGGCAAAAAGCAGCTATCCTTAGCTTAACACAATTGGGACAGAAATAATGTTTGCAAGATGGCAATATATGGAAGAGTGTGATTTTAAATACAAGCAGTATATACAGTAGGAGCTTCTACTGAATTATGGAGCAAAGCCCATAAATCACATCTACTCAAATATACTTTATTTTGCCTCGGATGTAAGTCTGCCAAATGAATACATGTAATATACAGTATATGTATGCTTTCCATACATTTAGGCCATGTGTGACAGTGCACCACCGGGTGCTTACATTTACCTTACCCTGACACAGGAAGCATCTTTAAATGACCTGGTTTTACTGACATTGTGAACGTCTCTTCCTTTATGCAGACAGCCATGCAACTTTTAAGCATTCAAGTCGAGCATTTTGCTTAAAATTCTCCTTTAGCCAGAGCTTTAGGGTTTGATGAAGAGATAAGTAAAATGTGAAGCTGACAGATTTGTGTTTAAAGTTTATTTGACAGGACAGAAACAGCTTCTTAAGTTCAACGCAGAAAATTGTTGAGGGTTACTTTGGCGGAGTTTATACTCTTCCAGTCCTGCCAAAGCAAATATTCACGCAGACCGATAAGTTATGCATGCCACATTTGCAGACAAAACTTTTCTTCAGTCGAGGCAGTGGGTATGGGAAAATATGCATTTGGTAATAGTTTGGCCACTCTTTTGTAAAAGTGAATGAAAAGTGTGTGTGTGTGTGTGTGTGTGTGTGTGTGTGTGTGTGTGAGTTTGGATAATTTTGCACACTCAGTGTGACTCAGTTTAAGTTACAGTCTAGCTTACCTCATTGTAGATTTCTGTGTACATGTCTATGAGTGCATCCCCAAGTATAGCTCTTATCTCAGGAAGCTCAGAGTCTGGCACACACGCCTTTATCAGGCTCCATACACACTGATGCCGCACAGCTGGCTCCATTCAGCCATCATCATTCATTTAACACCATTTTGGATATACTGTAATATAAATAATACATCATTATAAAGACTGAAAAATATATATTAATCCGTAAAGCGGCGATTTTTCATAAAACGACATGATACAGCTTGGAAATACAACAGTCACAGACAGACAGACTGACAGACAGACAAATAGATAGATAGATACTTTATTGATCCCGAAGGAAATTCCAGATATCCAGAAGCAATAAAGACAGTAACACAATGACAGGTTGTAAATGTGAATGCACACTGTATATCTTACTTATAGTCAGTAGACACAGGGTGATGTGAGAACTGACCAAAAGTTACTAGTGCAATGCTAAGAACAAAAAACTAAAATAAATATAAGAAACTAAAATAAAGCATATACGCAAATAACAAAAAATGCATAAATGAATAATACTAATAAGTGAAATGAAGGTGAAACCTTGATATGCAGTTGTACAGTATGTGTGACAAAGTGACAACAGTGCAAATAATTGGAACTGTGCAAAGAACAAAGCGCATATTTATATATCCGAATGTAAATAACAAGAATTATAATTTGTTATTTATATAATAAGATGACACAATAAAAATATATATTACTGTACACTTTCAATCTTTTTCAGTTTTAGTACTGTAGCAACATTACAAAATACGTGTTTTGGATAAATTACACCTTACCTACGGTAACTCCCTCGCCGCTTCCTGTATCCATGTAAACAGTGCGTTGCTAGGAACAAACTATCGCGAGAATACAGCTACAAACGAGAAAGGCTGAGGTTATATGGAGAGCGCGCACACAGCACACACAGCTTGGTCTTATATTTTATCAACGCTGTATTACTTTTAAGGGTTTAAAGTTTTTTAAAGAGGTGTTAAAATGGTATGGTTCATTTAGAAAACACGTTAAAACAGTTCATTTAGTTTTTCATTAGGAAAAACAATATATATAAAGAAAGAAAGAAACTTAAACGGAGCCATCAATCAATCTCATTATATGTGGCAGGGATATGTGCTGAAGAATTTGGCACAGCTTAGTGATTCATTCACCCACATGCAGGTGCACCTGAGAATTGAAACCTATAGTTTGAACACACACACACACACACACACACACACACTACAAGCTATAAACCCACGTCAAATAACAGGTTTTAATAGTATTTTTTGTTAAAAACTAAATATGTTTAAAGAAAGAAAACTCAAACAGATGGTTACATCAATCAATTAATCAATCTCATTACATGTGACAGGAAATACTAATGTGCTGATGAGATTGGCACAGGTTAAGGATTCATTCACTCATACGTAAAACTGAGAATGGAAACCTTAATTTTAAACACATACACACAACTTATTTTACAGGAGTATGAATATTCTTCACCATCATGACTTTTAACACCCCCTTAAACGCGCGTGCGCGCAAATATCTGCACTATAATGGAACATGCAGCTATAGCCTATATTATTGCTGGATTATTATTATCATTATTATTATTATTATTATTATTATTATTATTATGCGAGCGCAAATAGCTTTACTGTAATGGAACATGCAGCTACAGAGTATTATTGCTGGAGTATAATTTTTTTTTATTGTGAGCGCAAATATGTACACTAATGGAACATACAGCTAAAGAGTATTGCTGCAGTAATATTATTATTATTACTATTAGGCCTACTATTATTGTTACAGAGTATTATTGCTGGAGTATTATTATTGTTGTGTGCGCTCACATATGTGCACTGTAATTGAACATGCAACTACAAAATGTTGCTGGAGTATTATTATTATTATTGTAGACTTCAACTGAACAGAGTATTGCTGGAGCATTATTATTGTAACAATACTATTCCACTATTGCGTTGTCACGTGTGAAATGAAACATAATCCGAGAGGCGGTAAGAGGGTTGAAACCAGGCTACAGTGTAACAGCTCCCTTTCTTTGTTTAACTTTCTGAGAGCAAAACCACCTACTGCTGCTATTGCTATATTTATTAATTTAGCCCTCTTTAATTAATAATCCAGAGGACATGGGGACTCCGGTGCAGCTAGCTGCGTTGCTCGGACTCGTCACTTTTCTGCACCGCGCGCCGAGCGCTTTCTGCTTCTCCGTGGCGGGTCAGGACGGCACTTGCGAGGCTAACGGCTTCGTGTACTACGTGGGTGAGTGGTACTTCCTGGACTCGGAGAACTGCACGCAGTGCGAGTGCACGGCGGAGGGAGCGGTGTGCGCGCGGACAGAGTGCACCGCGCTGCCCGCCGCCTGCATCCACGTGAGCCACTACCCGAGCGACTGCTGCCCGCGCTGCGAGCGGATCGGCTGTGAGCACGACGGAGATGTGTACGAGCTCGGCCAGAGCTTCCAGGTGAGCGGCGTCTTCTTCCCAAACTCACACAACGCCACATTAAGGATTAAGGAAACACAATCATGTCCACCTTTTTAAAATATTATAATTAATTCTTAATTTATTCATGCGTCTTCTGTGCTATAAGCATAAGCAGAATCATTTTTCTCAAATTGACTTTAATCAATGAATCCTATTATGCACGCATGCAATTCTAGAAAATATTCCTAGAAAGTGATTTCTAGAAGTTGAAATCATCCCAAAGGTTGTGTCTAAACTACTTACAGTATGGCATCCCCAAACAGCTCTAATGGGAACTCTCTCTGACAGGAAATCCCTCTGTTTGTGGGAACTACATAAAGCCTTAAAGGTGCAATAAAGAACATTTTTATTTTATTATTAATACATGTAAAGTGGACAATTATGTACACATGATCAATAAAGAAATATCAGCGATTGTCTTAGAACAATTATATTACACATTTTAAGTTGAAATTATGTACTAGAGCAGGGAAATCACTAAAATTTGCACGGATGGGGCGCTCCAGTTACTCAGCTAGTCGTCTTTGTTGAGATCCAGAAGGAGGAAGAAAGTACCCCACAATTGTATTACACATTTAAAAAGAGTTTGGAAACATGCCTTATGGTCCAGATTGGTTATCTGTATTCAGGTTGGCCTAGATACGCCCCCCAAAGCACCTTAACATTCTCACATTCTCAAGTGATGATGAGGATTTTCTTCATCAATGAGTTATAAGATTTTTTTATTCCAATGTGACACACATCTGATTTTTTTAGGGCTGTCTGAACTCACAAATCTGATGTTTTTCAGATCAAATCTGAGTCATTGTCATATGTTGTTCTAGGGAGGATACATATCTGATATGCGGTCATTCTTTGTTCAAACAATTTCAATGCTATAAGCATAAACATCCTCCTTCTTCTCATCTTCTCAAACTGACAGGTTGGCCTCCTGACAGACATACTGTACAGACACACCCTCCAATGCCCTATAACATTCTCACAAGTTATGATCAGGAGAATTTTCTGTTGATATGTAATTTATGTTGAGTTGTAATTTGTGTGTCTATCATTTGAATGTCTAAGGCTACGTTCACATTACCAGCCTGAAGTGAATCAGTTCCGATTTATTTCTTACCCCAATATGGCACACATCAGAGTTTTACGGCTCTCCTAACTCCAAAATCTGATGTTTTTCAGATCAAATCTGAGTAACTTTCATAAGTGGTCCTAGATCTGATACATATCCGATGTGTGGTCATGCAACCTGATTGAGAACGGGCAGATTGGAATTCATGTGACTTTTTGCCTCTGTGCATTTGTGGGGTTCTTTCTTCCTTCTTCTGAATCTCAACAAATACAACTAGCTGAGTAACTGGAGTGTCCCCATCCGTGCACATTTTAGTGATTTCTAGCACATACAGTAATTCAACTTAAAATTAAACTGATTAATTAAATGATATGTGTTGGGAGCAAGTACTCCAGATTGGGAAAATGGTTGGGAAACTTTGGGTACTTTTGTTTGGACATCAGCTTTGATCGTGTATGTTATTATTCCTACTGAATCAGAGTTTACAGCCTGACTGCTTACTGAGGCTAGCTAACTGGGAACACATCTGTAATCATCTGTATGCATGCTACCTGATCTCTGCACTTCCATGGACGTTCCTCAAACCAATTGTACTTTAAACAATTGGTTCTTAAACACCATAACCAAGTTAACCTGGGCACAATGCCAGTGAGGATGAATATTTCTTTTGTAAAGTTCAGTGCCACCATGTGGTTGTCCCAGTGTAAGAACTAAATAGTACTTTAACCATAATGGACTCATGTTTATTGTTATCATTCAAGTTTAACCTTTATAATTGAAATGTGCATCTTCTTGTTTGCACTACATCTCAGTGATTACTCAAGCTCATAAACAAACTGCTTCCTTCTGATGCTTCTCACAGGCCTAGGATGAGGGAAGACCCCTTTCACATTCCCCAACAGCCTAAATATCGCTTGATTTTTACATAATAACAGCTATGAGATGAGCGGTCAAAGATTTAGCTTTTTTGCAGGTACTTTACTGTTCCAGATCAGATTTGGTTTGATAGTGAAGTTTGTTTGGCAAGAATGAGGAGGATTGGAGGAGATTTTCAGGAGTTCCTGAAATACTCAAACCAGCCCATCTGGCACCAACAACCAGGCTGTAATCAAAATCTGATATTTGATATGAACATTGATTAATGCTCTTGACCTGTATCTGATTTCATCCATTGGCCAAAGTATTCTGCCACTTGACTAGTTAATTGGATTGGATGGACGCATGAATGAGAAGGTAAAGTATTTTGGCATGCAGTTTGTGTGATGTTTCATTCTGAAAGACCAATGCATCTTTGAAGTCTGCGCTATTAGTACTGTATGTAATCCAGGGTTCCCCAACTCCCAACAGTTCTGACTAATGCCCTAACTTTAAATCACCTATTGATCCTTCCTAGTGTTGAGTTTAATCAACAATCACTGAACTGTGCTAACCTGGAAATGTGTTTTTCTAAATCTACAGTACCAGTACGTAGAGAAATATACACTTTTATAATCATATTTACTGTTATAGTGTTCTCATAATACATGTCTTAAAGCAGCTTTAAGCTTTCTGTAATGTTTTATGCATCCCTTTCATGCATGTATAATGGTAGAAGAGTAGCTCTCCTCCATTTGGTAATAAAAATGAAATAACTAGAGGGTGCAGCACAAGATTCACACACGAGAGATCAGTCTTAGACATGCCTCATTATCTTTCTTATTCAGTTATCATAGTTATTATGATTATTATAAGGAATGAAAGAAACCTAAGGGGGTAATCAAAGCCACATGACAGGTTTGGAGACAGGCACTTTTTCCATCTGATTTTACTTTTTTTTTTTCTTCTTCTTCTTTTTTGTCAGCCCATTTAATCTGAACTGCAGGTGGCATGCTGTCACGGTTTATACAGCAGGTGGTGTTCTGGCCTGTGGTTTCTTTGTCCTAGAGGAAGAACATATTGGGAAAGCCCAAAAATTATTCAGAGCAGTTAGTGACATGGTGGAAAATATGTAACTTAAAGGTTAAGCCAGTCATTTTCTGGTCAGTACAAGGGCTTTACATTATAGAAGCCAGATGTCAGCTGCCTTGGTTCATTTATATATTAGGAGGATTTTTTTTTTTCCCTGTGTGATAAATGTGGCTTTTAAAAATTTGACATGCTACATTTCCAGACTAGACTTTATTATGTCCTATTGATGAATGTATGTGTATATTTTCCAGCCATCAGATTGTGAGGAGTGCACCTGCGATGTCGATGGGATGGTCACGTGCATGGTAGCGGATTGTGCCCCTCCTGCATGTGTGAACCCGGTCTTTCAAAGAGGGAAGTGCTGCCCACACTGCAAAGATGGTAAGCTGCTTTAAATAGTATACATAAACCCAATTTAGGGGGAGAAAGGCCCTTTTCCAAACATTGACTTCAAAGTGTATTACTAATCTGATTATTCGGAAATCCAAATACCCCAGGCAGCGATGCAAACATCTTTTATCTGCATTCCTCTTTACTCTTCATCTCTTCTTCTTGGCAATGTAATAGCCCTGGTGTAATACTCTCACATAATCTGAAACTCGAGAAAATGGATAAGATGCGGGAACATGAGTGCACTAGTTTCCAGTCTATGCCAGGAAATGTAATTTTTGCTCCTTGTGAAATTAATCCAAGCAAGCCCTATCAGCTGTGTATACTGGAAGGAGGTAATCATGGTATTTATTCCAACAAATTAAAAGAAAAGTATCTCTGTGATGCATGTGAGCAGATCTTGACCATGCTGTTGATATAGTAATATGAATATCACTTGTCGTTGTTTCTTCTTTCTCAAGTGGCCCTCTTAGGGTATTATTATAAAAAAAAAGTGTATCATTTATAGGAATTAAGGCAATAGCATGTACGTAAAAACTATTAATGTGAAGTTGAATAGACTGACTTAAACATGTTTTGCTGCTCTTCATCGCCAATGGTTTACCATAAGTTTATAATGTCACTTCACATTTCTCCTAAGAGACATTTTAGACTTTCAGATCTGACTTGAAAACCTCAACCCTGACCTGTTATATCAAGTTAGGTACAGTATTAAGATGCCTTAAAACCTGGCTGTAGAATTCGCTATTGACATTCTGGCCACTGGGAACGAATTCTCAATGCACAATGCCACAAAAGACGTTGAGCATTGCATTTAGTTGAGCTGCGGACCTGCCTCGATCGTGGAGATGATGGGCTCTTCTGAAGACTGTTGCTTCGTCCCAGAGCCGTTCACATACACCCAAGTTTTTTCAGCATTAATAAACCTTGACGTGGAGGATGGGTCTTCCACAGCACTTGGCATACTTACATGCGATGTTCCTTCGGCTCCTTGGTCAGCAGCCTGGGGTCGACCTCCGCAGCAAAACACACATGAGGATTGCCTGGACTATTCCGTGTGATCCTCTCCGACAATGGCAACAATGTTGTGGATTCTTCTCCGACGATCATCATGCACAAATTGCCGAACGGTTTCAGCATTTTCGTCCGTCAAGTTCATGAAGGGTCTTCCTGATCTCTTTTCATCTTTCAATGATGTTTTTTCACTCTTTAAGTGCATATGCCACTCAAAAGACCTCAAATGACTCATTGCAGCAGTGCAGTAAACTTGACGCATCCTTTTAAACTTCTCTGTGGCAGATTTGTACAGTATCACACAGAATTGCATGTTACTGATTATTCTAACTTGCTGCTCAGAATAGCACCATTTGCACAGCTAACGATGTACACAGGACAAAGTCTTTTGGCACTCTGACCTATGAAGGTTGGTGTGATCCCTATGACTGTGCGTGCAGCCTTGTGCTACCATCTGTTGGTGTGCTACAAAACTAGTCAGAAAAACTTTTTTATACAGTACCACCTCGTAGAGTGCAGTAAGTGGAGTGTATCAAATTGACAATTTTTGGCTAAACTCGGTTGATAAATACATTATCTGATGTTGATACTTCAAAAGAATTGAGAAAGTTTTAAACAACAAAATTCGTTTGATTCTCTTTAATGGACACTATTCAAGCTTTTATTTTAAATCAAATGTAAAAGTTTTCTTTTAAATGATTTATTGCTATTATTTTCTATTTCATTTTATGATTATTTTCTTTTCTTTTATGTAAAGCACTTTGAATTACCATTGTGTATGAAATGTGCTATACAAATAAACTAGCCTTGAATGCCTAGTAACTCCAGTTGTGATAGAAAAACAGAATTTGTTCATTTAAAAACGTGAAAAATAATTTACTGTAAATAATTTTTAGGGGTAGCAGAAAAATCCTGGTATCAAAATGTGCCTGAGGACACCCTCTCTCTCTTCACATCACAATCCTCATTCACTGTACATATTCTAAAAATAGGATTTTTCCTAGACTTGTCTTCTAAGCAAATTCGCACTGGCCATATCTTAGCAATCAGTAGATGGATACAGTAATAAACTTAAACGTGTCAAAATGGATCTTATTGGACTATGAATCTAAAAATATGCACTATTCAAACCAACCAAAATGCGACTTAATACTGTACCTGATTTGATGTGATGGGGAACATAAAATTAGGTCAAATTAAAATAACCCTTGTATTATTGCTACCCTTCATGGAAATGGAAAAACAGATATGTCAATTAGGGAAATAACAAATTTTTTTTAAATTATAATATTTTTAATTATAACATTAATAAAAATGGTTTAAACACTTTGAAATGTTCCAGGAATTAAAACAGCTTTAAGGCTCTAATTGAGCTGGGTTTAAAGAAAGAGGCTTAATGCTGTTATTCTTTCCAGATTCAGATGAAATATTAATTAATCATTAATTGTGAGTGTGCTGATAATTTACAGCCAACATTTAATTAAACATTGGCAAATGTTGTACTACTTAAAACTATTGTGGTAACATTGTTCAATACATAATATTTTAAATGATATTTAATTTGATTATGGTGTGCACTGTGGTGGGCAATTTCTATCTGATTCCTCATGCTCCTTGAACACTAGTGGGCACCCAGATGAGGATGGGTTCCCTGTTGAGTCCGGTTCCTCTCAAGGTTTCTTCCTATTGCCATCTCAGGGAGTTTTTCCTTGCCACTGTCGCCGTCATCCTCGGCTTGCTCATCAGGGACAGTCTTATCATTTTGATTCATACACGTTCACATTTCATACAAACTTAAATAATTCTTTTGATTGTGTGAAGCTGCTTTGCGACAATGTCAATTGTTAAAAGCGCTATACAAATAAAATTGAATTGAATTGAATTAAACATACTGTACAGTAGGCTGTTTAATATAGAGTAATTACAAAATTGGCCGTAGGATTTTTCTGCAGCACCTGGTGGATTCCACTATTTACCTTTGCCAAAGGCGAGTCTATCCTCTCACTGCACCGATATTCATTCTTCACATTATCATTCATACACGATATTCATTCTTCCCTACTTACACTAACAATGAACGGAACAAAGAAAAGTTGACAGTGAGTGCCGAGTTTTAGTAAGCAGTGAACAGACAAATAATTTTTACGATCAAATCCCTTATGTTGTATTTTTTAAGAAACTGTACAATATCACAATATTTACACAATATTTATAATAATATAACACAATATTCTGTGTACAAAGAATAAAAAAAATCAGCTGCCACTTTTCCACCAAGCATGCTAACTACGCTAGCAACCAACCTGTCATTGCGAGAAAGGATGGCTACTAAGAGCCTGTTAACAATCGCAGCAAAATATTTTTTCAGACAAACTACAGTAGGCAAGTTACTTGAGAATGGTGCTGAGGCAACTGAAGCATGGTGTTTCATGCACTTCCCTTCCCAAAAACGTTGTGATTATTAGCAAACTGGAGCCTTTTGTTGCGATTAGCATCACTAATAAGTGGTTTTCTCATGGCCATACTGTACATCTGTTTAGTTCCAATCATGTGAGTGTGTTGTAACAGAGCTGTGATTTCTACTGAAAATTTTTTGTGATGCAACTTAACCAAGCATTTAAGTTATTTCAAATCACATAACATCAAGCTAACACACACACACACACATCTATTTAGACTGTGGGGAATTTCGAATAGCAAATCCAAATAATGACTCATTTTAGAAGCTACCTGATGTAGCACCATGGCTCGCTCTATGAATTCATAGTTTTTATGGAAGGTGCCAATATTGCTTAGGTTGAAGTGGCACATGTTTCTAAGTCATCAGAGCTATTGTTAGTAAGAAACACAATGTGTTTTTGTTCATTTTTAGGGCCCAACTGCTATGTGGATGACACTCAGACGCAGATAATCCCTGGAGGCGAGGCAGTGTGGGTAGATTCCTGTACCAAATGTCGATGCCATGACGGGCAGGATGCTGGCTATTGGAAGGGCAACCGAGTGGCCACATGCAACCGCCTCCACAACTGCACAGTCAGCAAAGGGAAAATCTAAAACTCATACTGTATATTCTCCATTAACCAAAACGTAAAGCTCAGCAGGACCTGGATTTCAAGCAGAAGATGGCTTGTGCTCGCACAGCTGATTGTAGCCTCTGTGATTACAAACACAAGTCTTGTATAACGTGCCTGATATTAAGGTTAAATGTTAAATGACACGGCTGAATGTTGCTTGGCTATGCAAGGGATAATCCCAAATTAAGCCCTAGTATGTAGCGTGTAGTGGGATCAAAATTGTGAGCACACTTCCAAAAATATTAAAGCAGCTATTCAAAAATAATAGGAGATATTTTTGACCTTATGCAGAACCAGAGGTGATTACTTGGTTGTATAGTAATTGTAGTAATTGTTGATTTCTGGTTATGTTAAACAGACAATGTGACCCTATTGTAGGTGTTAGAAATAGTTTAGTAACCACAGAAAGAGTCTGTGAATTGGATGCCATACTGTACATGTGACATCAGTCTTTCTTTTGTCCTTGAATATTGTTTAGTCTTATTGCATTAGAAGTCTGATATACTGTACAGTAAGTAAAGTTATGTACTTCATATAAACCATAATGTACCATACCGTACCATACCATAGAGCTAGAACTGTTAATGGATTATAATATCTTTTATCAGCAGTTAATGCTGGTAATGTTTACATGCCAAAAAAAAACAAAAAACATGATGGGTACATCACTTCCTTTCTTACCCGCTCGGGAATAAGATACACCACACAACATTTTCTCCAAATTTCTCCAAAGTCTTATCTTTATGCTCGCTAGCAAACTGAAGCATTTTCCCCCTGCCTAGTCTCACACCAAGTGCACACACTGCTGTTTAGTCTCAGTTGTGTGTGCTGGCTCTTATTATGTGGAAATGGTCTTACTTTCTCTATTAAACATAGATATGATTCCTACTGTTCATTTTTATATTGCAACTTCACACAGTGTTTAAGTGGTCTCTGATCATTTATAATAATAATTCATAAAAACAATAATAATTTTTTGAATGGTTCTTAATCCAATTCCAGTAATTTAACATTTTTATTTGCTTAATGCAGGCCAAAATTTTTATCTTTCTGAAATGGCAACTTTCTTCAGAAAAACACAGATTTTGCTTTGGAACATGTGTGAAACCAAAAACATGTACAACTGTTGAACATAATTGATGTATGTTTATTTGCTCATATAATAATGCATATATTATAAACTGAACAATTCCATAATAATAATAATAAAGAGTAACTTTAAAAAGCAAAAGGAATACAACACTTTGTGTTTAGTGCCAATCCCATGCAGGCATGGAAGAGGCTAATGTACAATACAGTACTGTGCAAAAGTCTTAGGCACCGTGAGTTTTGTAGTACAAACTTAATAATAAAGTCATACAATTTAAAGAACTTTATGACTAAGTTGACACATTTCTGATTTTCAAGGCGTTAGGATTCCACCATAAATATGACAGAAAAACATTTGTATGCCCAAAAAGAAAGCAGCATAATACAGTATATACTGTAAGTGATCACGTTTTAGACAAAAAAATAAATGGAAGCTGCTGGATTTTACGTGCAAAAATGAAAAAGTAAGTGTGGTTGATTCTATAGGATGCGCAATACCATGTAGTAGCAAATTTCCTGTCAAACTGTACCAAATACTGTATTTGTTTCAATAATTATTGTTTTCTGGGCTTTATAGCATAACATTTTTAAATGCATAAAATGTCTGTTTAATGTTTTTTCCCCAAAAATGTACCTCTTTTTTTATTAAACAATGTAAATCAGCATCCATATCTCTTAGATGCTGGTTCATATCACTTAAATGTCCTGACGTACACAATGACAAATAAACCGCTGTTAGTAAATTTGTCTTGATTTCTAGATTTTTGTTTAACTCTACATTAGTTTGTAGTGTCTTGATTTCTAAAGTTAAATGAACAAGCTTCAGTTTTTCTTGTGTTTATTTGTGACTCCAGTCAGCCACTCTGATGCTCAGTTTGAGTTTCAGCAGATTGGATTGATCATGTCTACATGCCTAAATGCCCTGAGTTGCTGCCACATGATTGGCTGATTAGACATTTTATTAGAGTGACAGACTGATTAGAGTCCCCGCTGGTGTAGTGATGGGATTCGGCGCTCTCTTTGCAGCAGCCTGGGTTCGATTCCCGTTCAGGGAAGCAACTTTAGGGCAGTGGTGGGTCAATCGGTTAAGGCTGAGGGTTACTGATGAATTTAATTTCAAGTGAGATTCGAGTACAGTATGTCCAAAAGGGCGGCACGGTGGTGTAGTGGTTAGCACTGTCGCCTTGCACCTCCAGGGTCCGGGTTCGATTCCCAGCCAGACTCGATTCCCGTCTCTGTGTGCATGGAGTTTGCATGTTCTCCCCGTGTTTGGTGGGTTTCCTCCTGGTACTCCGGTTTCCTCCCACATTCCAAAGATATGCAAGTTAGGCTAAATGGTGTCCCCGAAATTGCCCGTAGTGTGTGAATGGGTGTGTATATGTGTGTGTGCTCTGCGATGGATTGGTGCCCTGTCCAGGGTGTATCCCGCCTCGTGCCCTATGCCTCCTGGGATAGGCTCCAGGTCCCCGCGACCCTGAATACAGGATAAAGCGCTATAGATAATGAGTGAGTATGTCCAAAAGCATGTACAGTACTATTCACAGTTTAGCCCCAAAACGCATCCCAACACTGGAAATCCACTGTTATCTTTTTATTATTTAAAAAAAAAATAGTTTTTACATATATTAGCCTGCAGAAACTTTCTGGAATAAAAACCTACAGTATATGGATTTAATACACAGCAAAAAAAAAATCTTTTTTACTCAGTTATTTGAGTAAAACTCCCTTTATTTCTCTATATAATCCCCTGCAACACTAATGCACTTATCCCAGCGCTTGGATACCATCGAGGTAGACAGTTTTCTCAGTTCAGAGCCATGATCGGTCTGCTTGCTTCACATCTAAAACGCTGGCCTCCCAGGAACTCCTTAAATGACCCAAACATGTGGAAATGAGGTCAGGACTGTATGAGGGACGTCTCCCAGCTGAGATCCCGCTCTCTTCATGTGTTTTTGTGAATAATTTTGTTCCCACAGATAAAAGTTTGGTGTTCCACTCGCTGAATGTTCACATGACTGACTGCAGTAGGCTCTGAGCCACCTCGGCCAGGATCCTTATTCACGGATGTATGACCTCCTGTAAAAAAACTTGCACCATTCAAATACTTTACTGTGGTTAGAGTCTCAAAACCATACTGTGCTTGAAGTCATCTGTAAATGTCAATGTTTACGCATGACCTGAACGCCCCTTGTAAATAGTGAACAGGGTGTTGATTGGGTGTGATATCTGACATACAGCGGGGGAAATAAGTATTTGATCCCCTACAGATTTTCTAAGTTTGCCCACTTACAAAGAAATGAAGGGTTTATAATTTTTATCATAGGTTTATGGTAAAGGATTGAGACAGAATATCAACCA
>JAQQZT010000001.1:26120940-26137893 GCA_030068275.1 Clarias platycephalus
TTCAAAGGAGATTAATGCATTTTTTGGACGCCTTCAGCATTCCTTTACAATGTAGAAAGAAATAACAATCAGGAACGTATATTTATTTATATATATATATATAAATATATATTATTATTATTATTTATTTTTGCCAGGCAGTGTTTGTGTGTAATACTGAAAATGTCAGGTGCATGGCCTGATGGGACATCATCTACAGCCAAAAAAGCTTTTCCATTTCCTTTATTGTTGTAACATCATCAGCCAGCAGATGGCAGGCCTGGCAAAGCAATGAAAGAGCAGTCGATGCCCACTTTACCATCTCTTTTTCCAGGAAGTTTATCCTCACACATACATGGACGCATAGCCTTACTTTAAAAAAAATTATAAAAAATCTCCACTATACATAGTTCGGAAACCTATATGCTTTCCCTTTCAGCTTAAACTAAAAAACAGTGTTTTACTTGTTCATATTTCTTAATAAGGAGTAAAGTTACTCCCAAAATTTTGCAATTAAAACTTTATTAAGCGCATCTTCTAAAAATATGTTCATTATTAGTCTTAGATATCAAGACAATATTTGTCTAAAAGTAACTGCTACTGTATACATTGGCTTAATCACCATTAAACATGTAAAAAAAAAATTGTTTTTTTTTTTGTTGTTTGTTTTGTTTTTTATATACTGTACAGTATAGACAGCAGGTGCAGTATAGTTTTTTTTTATTTTATTATTTATTATAATTCCTTACTTTACCATTACCCTGTCTTGTTAGTACCATTATAAGTATCTTCATGAAAGACCAGGGTGTCGGACGGGTCCCGGACAGGGAGCCCCAGTGATGGAGGTGAACAACACACTCAGTGCTGATCTGAAGCGAGGATAAACTGGGGAGGGATGTGTCAAAAAGGACATCTAACAAAAAGCCTGCACTAAGACATAAATGCAGTTCTGTTGTGACCTCTAACTGAAGCACAAAAACCGGTACGAATAACCCTAAAGATATACAGTAAAGCAGCACATGATTGTAATGAAAGAAAAATGTCATGTGCCTGAACGGAATGCGTGTTTATGTTTGAAGGCGTCTGTTTGTTAGTCATTTTATAGACGCTACATGGGCCAGCTAAGATCTTGGTGGGGGAGCTTCGTGAAAATCATTAGACACGCCTCGAAACTTAATAAAACAACATTTCGACGTCCTTTTGTTGGAAATATACGGCAAAGATTTATATAGAAGTATATTAAGAAAACCCACATCTGATTGAAATGAGATTTTCATTATTACGGCTGTCAGCCACAATCACATGTGACGTCGGTTGATTTTCTCAACCTGCCAGACAACGTTGGTTGAAATAGTACAAAGTTTGCCTTGATTCAGCCATCAAAGTAGCGCCTGTGCCTCTCTGATTCAAATGTTAAACCTAGTCTCTCTGGTGTAGCATCCTCAAGCATCTCCCCGGCCTTGAAGAACAACAAGCCGTCTTACTGTGCACAAAGAATATATTAAGCCCCATCATTTGCCAACCACTTCCCAACTGTCACTGTATGGATGACTGGAGTAAAAAATACCAACAGAAGGCAATTATCATTAGACTATGACTGTGTGTGTGTATCATTTATCATTTGCATCACTGCTATCATGATCACTCTGTGTAAGCTGATCAACGTACAAGCGTGCCAGTAATTCGAGAGCTTCCTGGCAGGGCCAAAGTCAGGCCACCGGAACAAGGCCAACTGTATCTGGGGGATAAATTAGAGTGCATTACATGAACTCGTCTCATACTAATTTACTCCAAATTTATGCGGCATGTGCATGGCATTTTCATTCGAAACATTAAGCAGCAGGTGTACAGTATCTGCATGGTAATGATGTAACAACTATGCAGAGTGCGCAATGTGTCTCAGGTCCGACGAAGATACTAGACAGAGCATCCAGGAAAATCCTTGATAGTGCAAAAGGCAACAACACCAAGTCGAAAGTAATATAGACACAGCTCTTGGACAATCTGAGCCTTAGCGACTAGCCTAAACTAACTTAATTCTTCGACCTGTCTCGCCCTGTTGGTCTTCAAACTGCACTGTAACGTAATAACCTATAAAATTGTTCCTTGTGCAACCCGGCTTTTTTTTTCTGTAGCTATATTGTACCCTGCAATACAGCCATAATCACATAACACTGTACGAAGTACAGCCGGACTCAAACAAATCTTTTTACACCACCCCTTTACTACTAGTACAGCAGGCAGGTAGTTCATTAATCTGTGCTCTTCAATAAGTGCTCCACAATTAACCCTTATTCTAAAACTGGATTAGTGCTATTTAATTTTTCTAAAAATTTCAGGATAAATATGAAAGATGAGAAGAATCTGCTAAAACAGATAGCAGATACCCCCACCAATCAAGGCTCCCAACCAGGGAGGGCGCCGTCTATCATGTGTTTCCTCTGAGGCATGTGACACCTGCTGGCCGCAACTTTTCAGACTGCTGCTCATGGAACATTAGGGATGGCGTAGCACACTTGTTGGCGAGTGCTACTCTTCCACTTGCATGAGCACAGAGACGCGCTTAATTGGCTAGTGTTTCTATGATTGATGGTAAACTACGGGTATGCCACCATTCTTCTTCCCCGCCGTACTATGCCTTTCTGTTTGTTTTCCTCTATAGCTAACATGTTAAAGGCATCCATATTTAAAGTAGGTTCAGGTTGAGTCTCGTACTGATGCCTTCTTCACTGCCAGTAAATGCTCTCTCACTCACTCATGTCTCAACATCTCAATGTTCATATATACAGTATCATAGTTTAATTATCGTAAAAAGGGAAACTTCCATATATTCTACATTCATTATATAAACTATTTAAATCTTTTTTTTTTTTTTTTTTAGCTTTGATGATTACGACCTAAAGCTGACAAAAAAAAAGAAAAAGAAAAAAAAAAGAATATTTCTTAAGCTGAATAAAAAGAAGAAGAAAAAAGGAGTACATACTCCTTTTCAATTCTTCCAAATTCAGCCGGAGACAGAAAATAGAACATTTGAGCTCGTCTGTATTGTTTGGACTTCATAAACAGTGGAACAATGCCAGCGGATGACATGGCTCCCACTCTCTGACTGTGCAAACTTTACACTGGACTTCAATCAACTTGGATTCTGTACCTCTCCTCTCTTCCAAAGGAAAACATGTGAAGTCCAAATGAAATGCAAAATTATTTTTTGACAGTGTCACGGAGTGCGCCCAAAACTAATATCGGTCCTCGCTCACTCCAAAGCTCACTAGGTAGGCGGTTATATTGTGTTTTATAGTGCAGGGAGAATCCCGGGATCCATTATCCATTTTGTGTGTGTGTGTGTGTGTGTGCATCCTGCAATGGATAGGCACCCAGTCCAGGGTGTACCCCACCTCATGTCCTAAGTCTCCAATGATAGGCTTCAGGCCCCCAGCCACCCTGTATACAGGATAAAGCTCCATAGAGCATGAGTGAGTGAGAGAGCATTTACTGGCTGTGAAGAAGGCATCAGTACGAGACTCAACCTGAACCTACTTTAAATATGGGAATAGGCACGGCAGGTGGGCAATCTCCGGTAATGGATCCCAGGCTTCTCCCTGTGCTTTAAAACACAGCAGGGGGTGTAGCTCGGGGTCTGTTGTGCTACTGGACTTTCTAAAGTTGAGAGTTTGACGCACACGCACGCTAAAACGTGGAAGAGCAGCATGCGAGCGGGGCAAGCGGCCACTGTGTACATGTCACAGTCTCTGTTTTCAGCCGGAGACAGCCGCCTAGCCACCGGATGTCACAGAGGACTCCCGTCTGAGGCTGCACCCACAGGAGAGCTGTGCTCACCAGCCTCTGCCCGCATGCCAGCGGGGCACTGACCACCAGACCTGCACGTGCACATCTTTCCTACCTAGTGATCTTTGGATGATAGGGTGAATGTGTTTCTCCTAGCACAGCTGTAATCACGGAATATTTCACGGAATCTATAATATATTAGAGTTTCACTTTTGAAATTAAGAAAAAAAAGCACTTTTTCACAATATTTCTTTTCGCCATCCACTGCATATATACAGGACACACATAATATACTGTACATTACATATTAGAGTTGGGAGGGAAATTAATTCATTTATGTATCGCAATTAATTTGTGTGGCAATACAGTATTTGTTTAGGATTTTAGCAAAAAAAATCGTCACCTAGATATCGCAATATCATCATATGGGTTGTTCCCTGGGCATTCCCATAACTATTAACTGTTACGTGCTACCTTAAAATGTATTAAATTATTATTATTATTTCTTTTTTTTTTTTTACTAATCTAACAGCATGGTCTGTTTATATCACAGTGCGTTTCCAAAAATTACAATGTTGAATTTATTACCGAATTACATACTGAACATTTTAACAAGTTACGGTCAAAATTAATGTGGATTTTGGCATCATTAAAATTATAGCAAAGATAAACAGTCATTCCCTTCTGAGCATCTCCTTTGATCTCTCTTCTCCCTCTCTTTTGCTAAATATTCAGCTTTTCATTTTAGAAAGAAACTGGAGAGCAAAACCTCCGTTTTAAAGCCTCTTCTGTGTTTGGAAAATGTATGAAGCACCATAACTGTTACAAAGCACAGGCACCTGGGACTCCTCCCAGAAATCTTATTGCTATATCGCCTTCAAAAGTTTTCCTTTGTAATATTATTGCAAAATTATTAGTAATCTTGGATCATATTGTGCGTCCACCATACAAGTCCCTGTATATGAGCTGTTTCTGTAGCTGTAGAATGAGAGCAATACATACAGTACTATAAAACTACCGCTGAAGACGATCTGTTATACACAAATAAGTAAAATAATTATCCAAAATTCTACTGTTGTACAGAACGCTATTATAGTATATTATAGTATAGTATATGATTTTCACATCCTGCACACAGTCCTGACCTCGCTCCAAGCCATTTGAAATGGCATTAGGGGATTATACAGAGAAATAAAGGTAGTTTTTACTTTTATAACTGCACAACGAAAAAGTCCCGGTTTGATTTGAACACTGATTGTAATTTACTTCAAATGATGGATAACTATAGAGTTAATTAAAATAATTAAAAAGGGCAATAAATAATGCAAAGGTGATGCTTTATTCTCAGAACACTGTCAAAAATATATGTAGTAAAAGTATTGGCAACCTCAAAGAATACCATAAATAAAACCGAATTATTTTTTTTATCTTTTCAGAAAAATATTTCTTGATATTGGTTTTAGTGCCATTTATTGTTTCACTGAGGTCTAATTATGAGAAAAAACACAAGGCAAATCCTTTTGTTGTCAATCAACAGGAGGAAAACTAAAGAGCCTTTAATTTAAATGAGCAAAATATCTGTTGGGCTATGCAGAATAGCGAATGATTAAAATAAATGTAACTGAAATTTAGCCAGGAAGGGGACACATTAACATATTGCCTCCCTTAGATGATGCCATCACAAGAGACCACAAACACCATTGTTATGTTCGGCAAAAAACATTAAAATTGGAGATGCATACAAGGAGCAGCACCTCATAACCACAGTAAAATACAATTATGGCTCTCTGATGCTGAGCTTTTTTTTTTTTTTCTAGTGGTCCAGGGACTCTTGTTAAGGATAGTGGTATAATGGATTTCATTCAAGACCAGACCCTTTTAGTAAAAAATCTAGTTGCCTCTGCCAGAAGGCTGAATCTGGGCTGTGGTTGGTTCTTCCAACAAGACAATAACCTTAAGCACACGCTAAAGGCTGCAATGAAACAAAATCAAGGTTTTATAATGGCCCTTTCAGTCTCCGGACTTGAACTCGGCTGAAAATCTGTAGTCTCAACTGAAGAGGGCAGTTCACAAGAGAAACCACAAGCATCTCAATGAGTTGAAAGTGTTTTTCTCCAGAAGTGTTATCCAACATTTGTTAAACACTAGTGAAAAAGGCTGAGTACTGTTGTTCCAATTTGACAATAAAAGCATGAAGGTTTTCTCATTTTCACAAAAGGTGCCAATAATTATATACTTTCCTATATATAAGGGTTGGACAATGAAACTGAAACGCCTGGTTTTAGACCACAATAACTCATTAGTATTTTGTAGGGCCTCCTTTTGCGGCCAATACAGCATCCATTCGTCTTGAGAATGACAGATACAAGTTCTGCACAGCGGCCAGGGGGATTTTGAGCCATTCTTCTTGCAGAATAGTGGCCAGGTCACTACGTGATGCTGGTGGAGGAAAACGTTTCCTGACTCGCTCCTGCAAAACACCCCAAAGTGGCTCAATAATATTTAGATCTGGTGACTGTGCAGGCCAAGGGAGATGTTCAACTTCACTTTCATGTTCATCAAACCACTCTGTCATCCTGAAACACGGCACCGCCTTCATGATACAATGTTTGAACCATTGGGTGCACATGGTCCTCCAGAATAGTTCGGTAGCCAAGGAGTGATGCGCCCATCTAGCGCCCATCAAGTATTGGGCCTAAGGAATGCCATAATATTGCTCTGAGCATGCAACAGTCTGAGTGGTACGCTTCTTTGGGGCTTCTCCACACCGTAACCCTCTCAGATGTGGGAAAGACAGTGAAGGTGGACTCATCAGAGAACAATAGATGTTTCACATTGTCCACAGCCCAAGATTTTTGCTGCTGGCACCATTGAAACCAATGTTTGGCATTGGCACGAGTGACCAAAGATTTGGCTATAGCAGCCCGGTCATGTACATTGACCCTGTGGAGCTCCCGTTGAACAGTTATGGTGGAAACAGGAGAGTTGAGGTGCACATTTAGTTGGGCAGCTGTGGTTTTATGTTTTTTGGATACAATCCATATATATATATATATATATATATATATATATATATATATATACTGTATATATTACTAATGAAACACAGAGAAGATTTATGGGTCCCTAGACATCTGACTCTGTGGTGATGTGCCATGACAGTTTAGTTCCAGGGAAATGAGTGTCACTTTAACATTATCAGTAACTGGCATAATAGCGTTTGATGTCATGACAGCTAGACACATGAAATTTTCCTGATTTATGACTGTGTATATAAATACCACAGGCAAAACCCTGTTTATGCTTGCCTAGAAGGTATACATTATGATCCTAATTTAACATAATGACTCACAGGGTACAATGCACATCATCATTATTCAAATGATACCCATTCTGTCAGTAATGTTCGATAATTAAAATAAACTCTAGTTCACGAAATCCAAAAAACTATAGGATAGAAAAAAAGATAATGAAATGCTGGATATCAGGAAATAAAAGTAAAAACTATTTATTATAAGAAATTATGCACAAGGCATGTCAAGCGGCTCCAACAAGCACAACAACATAGTTAGCGGGTGAGATAATTGTGTTATGGAAAATCAATGTAGGGCAAGGCATCATGCATAAAACATTCATAATCGAGTTCAAATGTTATTAACTAAAATGTCAAAGGTGTAAACATCAGTTGTTCTTAGATGTTTATCAACAAGTTGTTTCATTGTACTTCTTTAAAAAATTATGATAATGGTGGGATTCAACATGAAATTTCGTCAAAAAAGCACTTAATTTTACGAGAGAGAAATTTACACATTTATAATGGTAGCCTCAAGATTACACATCAATCAGCCATACATTATGATAACTGAGAGATGGTACCAGGAAGTGAGCAGCACATGAACATTTGGTCCTGTGTAATGCTGTGTGAAACGCTCCGTTGGGAAACCTTGTGTTTTTCCATTCATGTGGACGTTACTCTGACACCACCTACCTAAAACACTGTTACTGACCAACTACAGCTCTTCATGGAAACAGTGTTCCCTGATGACATTGGCGAAAATGATTCAAAAAACGGTTTGAGGAACATAAGTATGAGGTGTTGACTTGGCCTCCAAATTCTCCAGATCTCATCCATTCGAGGATTTGCGGGATGGGCTGGACAAACAAGTTTAATCCATGGAGGCCACACATTACAACTAAGAGATTGACTGCAATTGACTGTTTGGTTTCAGATCCCGCAGCACACCTTCAGAGGTCCATGCCTGAATGGGTCAGGACTGTTGGAGATAAAAGGGGAACCTACTCCATTTTACGTGGGTGGTCATAATGTTATGACTGGTCAGTGTAGATACATTACAGTACATTTACACTACGATTAGACATTTACATGAATACTTTATTAAAGAGTATTTTTTAAATATGCAGCAAAGATATTTCAACACTAATACATGAACAAGAGCGACACTTACTTACTTCAAAATTGTTTTGATTTCACAAGGTTCCTCCAGTTTCTTCTTGAGCAGCCCATGCATGTCATTAAATAACTAATTAATAGCAATATACTAAGCAGAGAAATCCACTTTAGCTTATTAAGGATAATAAGGTTTAATTTAATGTATTTTCTAAGATATATATATTAAACATATGAGCTATTCAAACTTTATCAGGGGTAAGAGTACATGCACACACATGCGAAGGGAATTTATTATTAACAATATTTGCACTAAACTAATATTCCAATATCTCTTAACAGTAAGCCTCGGTTGTTAATCAGCATAACAAGCACATTAGAGCGTTCTATGTTCAAAACAATTACTGTAATATTTTTAGTTAAAATCTAATATATTATTTAGTTATTGTAACTAAATTGTGTCATTAAAACCTCCAGGACAAAAAAAACAATAGCTGCACTGATAAAAAGTCAATAGGTGCATTTAAATGATAGTTTATCTGCTGATCCCGTCAAGGTTGGCACAGGTTTTACACCGGATGCACTTTCAGGTGCAACCCTCACATTTTACCCGGGCATGGGACTGGCACTGCATCCAGTGGCTGGTGTTTGGGCAGTTGGTGGAAATTGAACCCAGGCAGGCGAGAAACCTACCACTGAGCCACCAGTGCTCAATATAGGTACATTTACATGGGCTCTAATATTGTACTAATCAATTAAGTCTTTGAAAATGTTTGGCGGGGAGAGAGTAAACCTCTGGTGGACGTTTCTCACCTGTCTTAAATTTTATCCACTGTATCTCTAAATAAGTAAGGAGCACTGAAAAACTCGCCATTTCATACACAGTATAGCATCTAACCAATCACAGATTAGACTAAATTCTTGTACGCAATCCTTCTTCATCTTCTATTGTATTTATGGCAGATGAAATGCTCATTTTAATACTATGATTAATTGCTTTGAGAATGCAAATGTACATCTTATCGATTCAGTGTCCATGTAAACAGTTAAGTTAAAATCTCTAATCAGAATAAAGAAACATTGTCCATGTACGGTAAATGCAGATAATGAGATTCTTACACAAAATTAAACGCATCTACTGTTCTGTGCATCAGATCCCCGAATCCAGTTTATATATATATATAAAATCAAAATATAGATTGATATCACCCCAGTTTGTGTGGGAGAGGCAAAAGCAAAAAATAAGCACAATAATCTTTCCTCTAGACATTTTTCAGCATGTCATACCCAATTGGTATAAAACAACAAAAATAAGAACATCAAATGGCACCTAGAAGCAAACAGCACAAAAACTGTAGTCTGTTTAAACTTAACCTTACGTTCTCCTTGCAGAACAGACAATTCTTCCTAATTCCACACAATTCTTTGTTTATCAGACAACATTAGCAGATAGACAGGTGTAATATTTATTTCACATGTGCATGTCAATGTAGCACGTGATCTTCCTCGTGAGTGACGATACTATGAGTTCAGTCTGAGCAGTAGAGCATGTTAGCGTTGGTGAAAATCATGGGGCGGTCACTACATTCTCGTCTGATGGCTTTCTTAGTTTAAAACTTGTCCATATTAAAACATACAGTAGTTGGAGGTTTTGTGTAATACAGGATTGATCAAGGAACTGCCTATTCTAATAACATGCTTTAACTTTCTCATTGATCTGACATTGTTTGTAAACATTCTTCTTTCATTCTATATTTAATTGCAAAAAAACCCATAAAAATGTAACAAACACTTCTTAAAAGTTCCGCCAGCTGGTACCTTTAGTACCATTTGAAATTTCAGCTCATTGAGGACACTATACAGCTAATATTCATTGATCCTCTTTTGAAGACTTTTTAATGGGCCACAAATCCTTGCTGCTCTAAGTGCTTACACCTGTTATAGACTCTCTGCTTAACCTGCAATTCGAAACACTAAGTTCTTGTTTTTTTTTTCCCCCCAATGCCAGAAAAGTTAAAAGAAAAGGCTGTTTCCTTAAATATTTTTTTCTTAATTGACAGTGAACTTTTCCTATAGAACTCAAGTCACGAGGGAGCACTGTTAAACAAGTCCTCATAAAGTCTGGCATGATTTATACCCTGCTATCAGCTTCCATATCATCAGGCGAGCTACAAAAGCCCATTAGAGCTGCTAGAGTGGCCAAAGCTGGCGATTTATGTCCTCAGGTGGAACGGCTTCGGCATCTATGAGAGGGCTCCTGCTAGACTGGAGTTAATATTCAGGCGGCAGCGATGTTAACTAATCAGTGCAATGTTGATAAATAGCATGCTGTCTTCCTCGGGCAAGCACTGTGTCTCATTACTGCGGCTCTGGCTCTTTCGCTGGAGTGACCAAAACAAAGGCAGTGATGGCAGTGATAGAGTGGTACAGCGAGCAAACATTAATCAGCAGGTAAACACCAACCTAAGTTTGAGAATTCAAGTACATTTTCCGTATCTCTCTCTCTCTCTCTCTCTCTTTCCTTCTCTGGATTTTATCTAAGGACAAGCCGCTATTATCCGAACACATGTGAACTCACAGCAAAACACGCTTTGAGTTCACTCGCCGTACACAAACCGGTTTGTTTGCATGAGAACAGAATTAGAGGGCTATTAAGTGTTTTAGAAATCTAGAGGTATTTTTAATGGGTTATCGGTCATACATTTGTACTGATCAATATTTACTGTGTTAACTGGCATCGACCTATCAGCAGATAAGATGCTGTCGCACTTAGCTGTAGTTTAGGGAAAAGCTTTGACAGCATATCTAAAAGAAAGTGACATTTAGGTACCTTAGATAAGGTACTACAAGAAAATGTCATATTGTTTTAATTATCACTTTTCTATTTACATTTTATCTATATTTCACAATTATTATTTTTTTGGGCTATGTAAGTGCCGACAAGATCTTCTCATTGAGAAAGTCATTGTACAGAAAGCTTAATGAGCTTTGGAAAACAGTTTACACAAATAATGTTTCTTAAGGAAGGTTATATTAAAGATTGTTTCATACATTTTAATGATAACATTTGTGCTCATTTAAAGATAGTGTGACAAAGGGCTTAAAGACACTAAAATTGTTAAATAATTTTTGTAATAAAGTTTTCCTTATTACCAGATATTTGCTAGCGGTCAAATCAAGTCAGTATCGGTCAATAATCAGATTTCACAGTCTGTGATTCCATAGTATTTTTCATAAGCAAACCTTCAGGCTTAGCTTAAGATAAATACAGGGTGATTTCAGTCAATAGTGAAACCGTATATATTCTGTAATAACTCTCGCTAGGACGAAGCAATCTGAAGAAAACAACGTAGAATGTGTTCCTCCGTATATGGAACTTCGAACACTCTGGGATACAATAGTCAGAGAGTCACCGGTTCCAGTAAGTTCAGGAACTTAATCTTAGTCTTAAGCCATGCTTAAGATACCACACACTACAGTACTCGTATATATAAGATAACCAGGCTTAACTGCAAAGGTTCTTATACACTGAATCCTAAAGCAGGCCTAGACATAGGAAGTTAGAAATAAAAAGAACCAACAAGTTAATCAAGTAGACAGGTGTCCCTTAAGGGCGCTTCAAACTTTTTAAGCATTTTATCTAAAACTAAACCCCTTATCACGCAGAATTTTAAAATAATGCACAAGTGTGTTAAGGGTGTTATGTGTCTGTCTTGCAGAATTTTTTACGATGTACTGTAAGTATATGATCTGCGCATTCCCTCGTAAGCATTTAGAAATGCATGAAATCCAAGCTCAAGAACACATTAACATTAAAACACCCTCAAGGTGTGAGGCACCAAAAGTTCAAGATATATTTCATCCACTACAATTTGGGGCTAAAAATAAACTCAGTTCAAAGTAAAGTTCAACTTTTTATTCTTTTTGCTTCAAAATAATTTTAAAGCAGTCCAAGATTTACTTTGTAATGACATTCTAGATTGGTATATTTTCGCTTTGGTTAAATTATCCATAATGCTGTTCATTTACCTGCTAATTAGCATTATCTCTACCTACTGTAGATAGAGGAAAGCAGCAGGACTCTGCCCAAACAGCCTCGAGAACATCATTCTTGTAGATATCTAACTATCAGAGTCAATGCTGAGCCATAGCACAGCGCAACCGTGATGTATTCCTGCATTGTATTCTGGAAATGCAAGTGTTAGTTTAGCTGTTTCCTGTAATTTTACAGTATGCTGAATTAATGTGAAATACTATATCTGTGAAATGGAGAGTGACGCAAAATATCTGGGTCTTTTGTTTTTCGAACCCAATAGTAAAATTTGGCAGTTAGCTTGTTTGAGATCTTTTTCACTACATAAGCAAGATCAACCTGTGACTAACTACTAACTTTACATTTTTTATTGTTATTTCCATTTAAATTTGCTATGTTGTCTTTTGTATATATATATATATATATATATATTTTTTTTTTTTTTTTACATGTTTATATTTTGTTCTACTTTCTTATAGTTTCAGCTATTTATTTCTCTTTCTTATTTCTTGTTAATTGTTTTTACATTTTTAAGGTCACGGGCGGTCGTATAAGCATTTCACTGCATATCGTACTGTGTATGACCGTGTATGTGACAAATAAAATGTGAATTTCTTGCAGAAACAATGAAAATACAGTACAATCCAATTAACGATAAGCAACATCACTTAGCACACCACAAATATTTCAGAATAAACTCATTTACTGTACAGTGACAGACCTAATTTTATATATTTTTGTATATATTGCTTTTGTCTACATTTCGATGCTTAAGATACACTGATCACACAGGTGATTCCTGTTTTGGTGGCAAAAGAAGGCACAAACCAATACACTGATCAGCAATAACATTATGACCACCCGAGCCACCCGAGCCACCCCCCCCCCCAACATATTCAATATTAGTCGGGTTGACATAATATTATTGCTGATCAGTGTATTGGTTTCTGCTCTCTTTTGCCACCCATACAGGAACAACCTGTGCGTTCCGACACATTTCTATTGTAACCAGCATTAAACTTTTCCTCACTTTGATCTACACTAGCTCTTCTATTGTATTGGACTTCACAAGCCAGTCTTCACTCCCCATGGCATCAGTGAGTCTTGGTCACTGTTCCCAGTTCACCTGTTTTCCTTCCTCAGATCACTTTTGGTATGTCCTGGGCAGTCTTGGAGTTGCTCTCACCCAGTTGTCTAGCCATTACAATTTGGCCCTTATAGTGGCCACATTTACAATATCCCGTTACAATGACACCTGGAAGTGGATGAGATATAATAGCCAGAAAAGTGAACTGTATTTTTTTTTCCTGAAGATGATGGGTTGGAAGGAGAAAAAAATGGGCACGCATAAGGATTTCAGTGATTTTCAGAAGGTACGAATTGTGCTGGCTAGACGACTGGGTCAGAGCAATTTCAAAATTGCAGATCTTGTGCTATGTTCCTGGTCTGCAGTGGTCAGGACAGACCAAAAGCGATTCAAGGAAGAAAAAACGGTCATGGATGGTCAAGGCTCACTGATGCACATAGAAGGCAAAGCCTGGTCCTGTGTAGTCTGATCCAATAGAAGCAATAGTGTAGATCAAATTGATAAAAAAAATAAAATAAAAAAAAGAATGCTGATTGTGATAGAAAGGTGTCAGAACACACAGTGCATCACTGTTATGGTGGCAAAAGGGGGACCTACTCACTCAGTATTAGGAAGGGGGTCATAATAATGTTATGGGTCCTTGGAGTACTGTATGTGTGGTAGTTCAGCAGCAGTAATAGCAGGATGAGTGGTAATAGTAGGGTTTTATTTTATTGCTTTTGTCCTAGTAGTAGTAGCAGTAGAAGTAGCAGTGATAGAGGTGGCAGGGTAACAGTTCTTTTTGCCCTAGTAGCAAAAAAAGTAAAAGTAGTACTGTAGAACTACTGTAGTAATAGCCAATTGAGGCAACAGGGTCTCAAACGAGTAATACACTGGGTTACTTATCAGAAGGTCAGGCGTTCAAGCCCCTTCCTAACTGGGATATGTGGGGGAAAAAAAAGATTTCACTGATTTACTGTAGTACGTAGATGGAATAGCAACAATAGCAGTAGTAGTAGTTACTGTATATACCACTAGAAATTACTGCTATAGTCCAGTAGCAGAAGTAGTTGTAGTCTTAGTTATAATAGAAGTAGTAAACATTATAGCAACAAACGCATTAATTTGGCGCTGTCATTTTCAGTCCAGGTTTTGCATTCAACCGAGATTTTGCGCTTCACTGCATCACTAATGTAAATGTCTATTTAGTTTGTTTGCTACAGTAATGCTGTTACCAGCGGAGGTGACTGATGACTCTTGTCACTTGTGGTTATGTGAATACCCAGAACTCTCCTGCATGTTAAACTTCATCATTTCTATTTTGCATCTTTTATAGTCTGACTCCTTTGTCAGACTTGGGTATAAAGTTATACATTAGATAACAATCTGAAATATGAATAGTTTGGGCTAAAAAAAAAAAAAACCAAAAAAAAAACCCGTCAGTTTCCTCTCCTGAGCACATTTAGTATTTTAACCTGAACTATTTTTAAGCTCTGCTATTATACATCTAATATCTATTGTCCTAACTGCAACCTGAAAAACTAAACATACTGTAGAAGGAGAGAATGTGACATCAATCTGAATTCTTTTAGCTCCTGAGAACAAAAGCGCCATCATTGACCATACGAAGTGGGAGCATAAGGAAAATTACACCAATTGATGCGCAATTTTCGTTGACTATTACCTCTCAATAGATGGTTGCGCTCATTTGTATGGTGGGGTTTGTCGCACGCAGCACTTAATAGCCTCGCACTAAGCTTTTTTCCACTTGTCTTGGGAATATGAAAGCAGCTGCAATTACAGCGAACCCTGACAATTACAAAAGAGTGAGTTACCGTAGGGCTGAATATAATACCATCCATTAAAAAGGCATGTACGGAAACGCTACATCGCCCTGCCTGGTGCATCCTCCTAACCGTGTTACTTCACGTTCATAAAGAGAAATTTGGTCAAAGGTTACCAAGAACACTAGGGCTTACTTTCTGGGAGTTCGGATTTGGTTGTGTTGGTTGCCGTGTATCTGAAGCATGATGAAGCCCAAACAAACCATTGTCTTGATTTCATTAGCGTTAGCGTGCATGCAAAATTAGCTCGAAGCTAATGGAGTGGGTGGCGCTCATTATTCCCATGAACTCATTTGGAGAGGGCAGAAAGAACAAAAAGAAACCGAGAGAATAGCTCAAATAGATGTAATTAGTTTGGTAATTAGAATGATCATATTTTTTGTTCGAGCTGTTCTGCAAAATGTTATCAGAAACAAGAAGAACAGTCAGACATAGACGGGGGAAAAAAGCAAGAACAAAGAGTAAAAAAAAATAGAGAGAAGGAATGTGAGTGTCAGCAGTGAATGGTCCTAAGTGGAGAAAAGCCCATTGCCAACTTTTATTGGCAGCCTCACACTTTCGTTTTGCTTTCTTACCCACAGCTCCGTCTAGGATTGATAAGGAGCGAGCCAACCTTTGACTGCCTGTGGCAGCCGTTGGAATTGTTTTGCAATTTGCTGCTCTACGGTGCATTCTCTTTCCCTGAGAACAATCCATCTTCGCAACACAACATTCAACCTCGGCGCCACTGATTGGCCCCCTTTTTTAATATTCATCAATAACCATTCATACCCGAAATATTCGGGCGCAGAAAGCACTTAGCTCAGCATAGACGCCTACAATCAAGTGTGTGAACGACGGTGGGAAGGACGGATGTGGATATAGACGCACTGTTTCGAGTTTAAGGTTGTCATTTCACAATTGCTGTAGCGCGTCACAGAAGTGCGTAACGAAATCAAAATATCGTCTTCCAGCCGGGTGCTGAAATTGTTTATTCTGTACCTGAGGAATATAAAACACAATGCGGCGTGCCGTTACAAGAAAATCAACGGAAAGGGTGGTGTGATGTGGACACACTTGAGGATTATTTTCCAGTAGCAACACATTTTATTTTCCTTCTTACTGCATACCACTGCAGATTACTGTATCAAATACAATTGAATGACAAGAGCAATGTACTGTAGCTATAGATTTTACCAGTAAATTAGAAAAAGTCACAGTAATTAAGGTAATCTCTCGCTCCCTCTCAAATGAAATCAAAATCAAAAAGATAAAATACTATATGCAGTACTTGATCATCTATACAGAGAGTATTAAATAGAAAACATACTCAGTGTGTCTCTCTCTCTTCTCTCTCGTTCTTAATGATATACTTTTTTATTAGTTCTAAACATTTTTAATATTAAGACCTCGCCTTGCACCGCCAGAGTCCGGGTTCGATTCCCGCCTCGGGGTCTGTGTGCATGGAGTTTGCTTGGTGGGTTTCCTCTGGGTCCTCCAGTTTCCTCCCACAGTCCAAAAACATGCAGATTAGACCTAAGTACAGTATGTGAAAGTGTGTGTGCCTTGCAATGGATTGGCACCGCTTGCGGAGTTTATATACAGGATAAAGTGGTACATACAATGAGGGAGAGAGTGAAAACATCATTGATGAATGGAGAAATACTGTAGATTGATGGATAGATAGACAAATACAAAGGTATAAGGCTATTATACCATCAAGTTTGCTGACGACACTGTCGTGGTCGGCCTGATCACCAACAATGATGAGTCGGCCTACCTGGAGGAGGTTGGAAATCTGGAGAACTGGTGCCAGAGAAACAATCTCCTCCTGAATGTCAGCAAGACGAAGGAGCTG
>JAQQZT010000001.1:26162143-26182868 GCA_030068275.1 Clarias platycephalus
CCCCCTAGCGGGGAGGAATTGGACAGACCAAATTGGGGAGAAAATCGGGGTAAAAAGAATTGGACAGACTAAATTTAGAAAAAAATAAATAAAATAAATAAATAAATAAACATCGTCATTATTCACAATACAAGGAATAGCTTATACCCCTATCTCACCTATGCGGTTTGACTCGCAATGAGATGCGGTGTTAGGCGCCGTGAGCCACCGCGGCTGCCCGCCGACGTCCGCGAAGTTCTGCAAGGTCCGCCAAAAACAATGTAACATGTTTAAACATGTTTTTAATGCGGCTTAAACATTGAATTTTTCGTGCGGAAAGATGGAAACGTAATCGCTTCGTCAAAACTCGCGGTGATTCATGCTGAACCGTACTTCCGGCCACCGCGCAAAACCGCGTAGGTGAGATAGGGGTATTAAAGTTGATTGAGATGAATTAAGTGCATTACAGAGCCATACATTCTTATTTTAAAGCCTTTTCTCAGATGCAGGAACTAGAAAAAAAGGTATTTCAAATGACTTTAAGGATCAAAATAACTAAGGTACGCATTGAAATAAATAATTATACAAAAACACTAAGTTGTGCAACTAAACTTTCAAAACTAAAAGTTTCAAAATCTACATCTCAGGCATAACATATAAGCCTTTAATGACAATTACTGTCATTTTCTCTTCCTGGTTTCTCTTGGCTCGCTGATAATTTTATCGCTCCGTTCCATTTTGTAGCCCGCAACAGAACGCTCCCTCAAATCATTACACAGCTAACTGTTTGCGTCTCCGTCCGCTTTTTGGGTGACGTAAACGCTTTTTCTTCATTGGTGTTTACTGGCGGCTTGCATCCGGAAGCACACTTTGTCAAAAGCGCGCCGTCAACAAATAATTGCGCAAAAACATAACGCAAGCTTTTAAAATTATAATTAAAAGAAGCTTCGAGGCAGAAGATTTTGCCTCGATCATTTTTTGTAATCGAATTACTCGATTTCCTCGAGGAATCGTTTCAGCCCTAATTAAAATAAAATAATAATAATAATAATAATAATAATAATAATAATAATAATAATCCATCTAGGAATCCATCTGTATTCCAACTAGCGACCGTGGAGGCCAGTGGTGACCACTGTATTTATTCCCATTGTACGGCCGTGGTAGGACCGCCAGTCAACATTCACACACTACGGGCAATTTGGGAATGTCAATTAGCCTAATCTGCATGTATTTGGACTGTTGAAGCAAACCATAGTACCTGGAGGAAACCCACCAAACATGAAAAGAACATGACAACGAACGAACCCAGATCCGACAATATACATACAAGATATATCATCATCATCAACATCGTGCAGTAACACTGCTCAAAGTGCATTTAAATTAAAAACTCAGCAATGCACAGGAACTTTAGGACAGAACATTTGCAAGCATGTTATAGACACAGCAGGAATCTGAGCCTAGAATCTCCTCTGACATATAATGGATGAGCATTAGCCAGCTAACAGTTTCCATCTGCTGATGGGAGAAATAACCGTTGCATTCCTGTGGTACATTAAAGTAAGCTGGTTTTAAACTGTATGATTTTCAGCTCAATTCTGCTCTTGCTGCCAAAAGTCGTACATCTTATAACAATAATTTTCTCAATCGCAGCTGAATCAGTGCAATGTCGCAATTTTCTAAATCATATGTCTATCATGGGAGTATCTCAATCATAAGATTTCACTGAAAATACATTATCACAGTCTGTGGTTGGGTCATAATGTCCTTAAACCTCTGCTGAAATTCTACAGTTTGAACCCAGTTTAACGTTTTAACTCAGCTCTTATAAAGAGTAATGATGAGGGCAAGAAAAGAATGTCATATATTAAAAAGACTTTAATGAAAAAAGACCTGCATCTTCAGCTAAAGGAAAATGGCACGCTGTTAAGTGTTCATCAACCCTTAAAATGTAAACTTCAGAAACCCTTCCTGTGCACTTTTATATCCTCGGCTATTAAGGCTTACACAATCTTCAAGTTAATAACTTTCGTCCATTTCTTCGGTACCAAAAATTAAACCTTGTACTGTATGTCTGAAGCTCAGCTCACATAATCCACTCTGCTCCTTCCCTGATTTCAAACATATATTACACGAAACCTGTGCTAGGTATAAACATATGGTATATTGCAAATTATACAGTATATATTTTAATAATTATATTAATTGTTCTACATAATGCCACAACACTCATCTGGTCAGTTAAGCAGTTTAATCAATTTTCTGTTGGTCTATTCAATGAATTTAATTAATGGGTCAGCTTTCAAATAAAATTCGATTCACACTTTTTCAACTAAAAACATTTAAAAGAAATCCTTGAAAAAATACAGTTGTAGAAAGTTGTAGAAAGGTGTGAAGATAAGCCGTCGTCACCGCAGTTGACTGTCAGTTCTTATGCTTTTCACCTCACTGGGAACAACTTGTTCTGTGGAGTTTAACTGGTTAACTCTACATTTTTATGTTTTAGGACTTGGCTTAAAATCAGCGCAACTGTTCTTGTTGGTGTTAGCAGAAACAGCCTCACAGTTCGTGAGTTGTCTACCCGTGGAACGCTAATTTTAAGCGCATTGTCCATGAGAGTACTAGCTATATCTCAATTTGATTAGCTTTTGTTTAGCTGTGCTAACGCAGCTAACTACAATCAGTATAGAAGCTAATGTGCCGAAGAAGGTCCGCTATTTGTCCCTGTCCTCAGAGATGCGGCTTCTCTTTGCACGAGAAGGACGAAGCGTGCCCTGTCTGCTTGGGAATTTCCCATGCTAGGAGAGCGCTAGCTGAGCTCGAGTCATGTCGTCAGCTCCGGCGTTGAAGGCGAGTCATGTTTGTGGACGGATTATTGGGGAAAAACACGAGCTCTCTACATGACCCCCTGCTCTACCAATTAGCAGTCCCAGCTTTGCCTGTGTTAGCTGATGACGACCTTACGGCATAAGTCCCCGCTCTTAGCTGGGCAGATGGAGTATGTGGAGTATGTCTCCAGACTTTATCAGTGGGCTGATGTCGCCATGTGGTGAACCGCTGTCTGCCCGCATCACAGTGGCCGGTTATGGATAGTATTTAGAATAAAAAAAGCGAAGCTGATTAGGGAGCTTTGGCGGCTTATTCTGCACCTTGAAGTCTGGTCCTATTGTCCTTCACTCCAAACACTGCAGGTTTTCCTCCACCCAGCTTGAGAAAATTGACCGCGCTCAAGCTGGCACCACCCGTGCGCTGAATTCTATTATGTTGCTTCAGACATATCCAGCAATATGTTTGGCAGAGCTCAGTTTCCTGAGCCCATTCTGTCCGCTGCTTAACGAAGTCAGAACCGTGACGGACTTCATTCTGCAGAGGCATCCATGGCTCAGAGTCTCAGACATCCCAGACAGAGACATCTACCAGAATGAACCGGTTTCTGCTGAGGGTTTGTTTGGTCAGTCACTTGAAGCCATTCAGTAGAAGGTTTAGTTTAGATGAAATCAAGCCTAGGCATTGAGAGGTGAACTAGAGGTAAAGCACAAGCCTCTCAAGTCTCCCAAGAGACTGCCACCATCAGCTATCTCAAGCTCTCCACCTCCCAGGCATTCCCAATGCCAGTTGGCCAGGAATAATGGCCCCCTACCTGGCCTCCTGAAAGAGTCAGTGGCCAGGAGGAAAAATCCATACTCTTTCTAGCTCAGACTGTGAAGAGAGAGGAGCCCAGGCAGCAGGGAGACATTGTTTCTCCTCGCCTTCGAGGGCGTGCCGCTAGCTCCCCACGCGTTTACAAAGTTTTTTCGAGGTGGCGCTGTCTCCTCTTCGAGAGAGAGGCATTCTCATACTGCCGTATTTAGATGACTGTGCGCTGATAGAGAGAGCTCCAGAGAGCCAGCGGAGAGAGCTCTGGGAGCACCTTCAGGCTCTGGGTTTTCAATATACATGCAGAAAAGATCACAGACTCTGAGTCAGCAGTTATCATTCCTGGATCTGGAGATATGCTCCGCTACCAGCTAAGTGAATCTGTCAGAGCGCAGAATAGTCACATTTCAGCACCGTCCCTCTCTGTTTAAATTGTTTCAATTCAACTTCATTTAGAAGTGTTTTTACAGTTAATGGAGATGATGGCATCTATGATTGCTGTAGTGCCTTTTGGGCTGTTAAACATGCAAGCGTTTAAATGCTGGGTTAGCTCTCACTGTCTGTGTGTGCCGCACCGCCTCAACAGAAGGCTGATGGTGACTCCGTCATGCGTGTCAGCTCTTCTGCCCTGGAGGGAACCCGGGTCGTTATGTCAGGGCTTTCAGATAGGCAGGGTGTCATGGGATGCCTCTCTCAGCGGGTGGGGCGCTCGATGCCTCCTCATGAGAGGGGTGTGGTCACATTAACTATCTGGAGCTGTTGGCGGTATTTTTGACCCTGAGACTTTTTCGTTTGATTTTGACAGGCTATCAGGTTCTGTTTTTTTTTTGCATGCTTACCTGTTGAAAGATCCAATCTGAAAGCTAGAGGCTTTCCTCCAAATGTGGTTGAGACAATTCAAAGGGCCCGGGGCTGGTCGACTAGAGGTTTATACAGTATGCTTTTAACTGGCAAACTTTTGAACACGAAGGGGGCAAGAACATAATGTTCTCCCATTTCAGTTTTCCAAAGTGTTTTTTTAAGAGAAGCAGGCGTCTGCAAGCCACAGTTAGGTGTTAGTGTTCCATCTTGGGATTTATTGTTAGTGCTTGAGGCCCTCTGTGGTCTACTGAGCCAAATGAGTCTGTGGATATAAAAAACATTACATATAAGACAGGACTACTTTTTTATCATCATCAACTGCTACTGTAAACAAGTGGATGATCTTCACGCTTTGTCCATACATCCATCTTGTACACGGTTTGAAGGTTACTCTCCAGACAAACGTGGCTTGTGTACCTAAGAGTGACTCCACTGATAATAACTCTATGCACTTCGACCTTCATAGCTACTGCTCCTCTCTGTTTGCTTTTAGGAAGCAGTGAAAGTTGCATAATTTGTGCTCTGTACGTGCCCTACGCGTCTACATGGAGCGTACAACGAATATGCGTTTATGTGATTGTTTATCTACTTGCTTAGTCCAGTAAGGGGTAAGGCATTGTCTAAACTGTGGCTGTCCCACTGGAACGTGGAAGCTATCTCATTAGCTTATAGCAGCAAGGGTGTCCCGTTGCCTCAGGGTGTGAAGACACATTCAAAGAGGGCTATGGCAACATCATGGGCGTTGTTCAAAAGGATGTCTGTGGGCGTTATTAGTGCAGCAGCCAGTTGGTCTTCACCGCACACTTTTGTCCAGTTCTATCTTCTTAATATAATGCCCCCCTTGGTGGCTCATTCGGTCTTCTCAGTGGGGTCCATGATGCACTGAATAGCTATTAGTGTTCATCTTCCTAACTTTGATAGATGCTCGGCGGGGCATGAATATATGTCCCATACGATATGAGGGAACGAACAGTTATGACTATAACCTCTGTTCCATGAGGGAGAGGAACAAAGCTCGGCAAAGAGTGGCTGTCAAACTGTGCTGATGATGGCTTATATGTATGGCGGGGCTGCGCCTACGTCACCATAGGTTAGCCTGCTTTTACGGCATGAATATAGGTGGCTTCGCAAGGACACGAGATGGCGTGATATCCCATAAGATATGTGTTATACCTCATTCCTCTCCCTCAGGGAACAGAAGTAATATTCATAACCATTCATTAAACGGGCAATGTTGAGGACTTTAGATGCAGCCAATAATGCATCAGATAAAAGACACGCCATGCTTAATTCCCTTTGACATTGAAAGATGAACAGATGGAAACCAGTGGACCCAGGTACACTCATCTACTGTCGAGAGAAGTATGGCCAGAAGTAGTCATCATTGAAGAATTGCGGCCCAAAAGGAGACAAGGCTAAGCGTCTCAAAGCAAAAACAAAGGAACTGGGATGGCAAAATATTACAGCAGGTGCTCTGGACTGATCAAAATTTGAACAATTTGGCTGTAGCAGGAGGCAGGTTATTTGTCGAAAAGCTTGACAGCGGGACAATGCTGAATGTCTGCAGGAAACAGTTTAGCATGGTGGAGGTTCCTGGCAAGGTTGGTGCTGGATTGTTGCAAACTGAGGGATTTGTTCAGGATTAATGCTGTCCTCAATGCTGAGAAATACAGCCACATATTTATCTGTCATGTAATACCATCATGATTGCGTCTGATTGGCCCCAAAATTATTCTGCTGGAGGACAATGACCCAATCATACAGCCAATGGCATTAAGAACTACCTTCAGCACAGAGAGGAATAAAAAGTCCACAAAATATCTGTGGTTAGTTCCCCAAGATGTTTGGAACGACCTACCTGCCGAGTTCCATCAAAAACAGTGTGCAAGTGTACTTAATAGAACTGATGGCAATTCTAGTTTGGCAGGCAAAAGGTGGTTATACTGATCCAAATACTGATTTGATTTGGATTTTGCAACCTGAATCACTCCTCTAAACAGATTAACGTCCCGCACTGCTACAGCCTTTTAACTTTTTTTTCTAACAGGGGCCGTTGTTACAGTACAGTTACCAAAGAACAGTCACTACACTTGAACACATAATTAAAAAATGCTTTACACACACACACACACATGGTCCCAGTGTTATAGTAAATAGTACATAGCACGGCTCGTTCATTAAATAAAAATGTATAAAAAATCTTTATGTTTTGCAAAACGCTCGCAGTTACTCGCAATCAAAGGTTCCACCGTACTATTCATTTTACACAGTGCAAAACGTCTACCTCTGATTCACACCTCTACTGTAACATGCACCCTGTATAACAGCTTTACACAACGCTTGTGTCTCATTAAGTGCCTCTATTGTGTTTAACCACACATGCCTATAAGACAGATATCACAGACTCAGAGCTAAAGGTTGGCTTTTATAGACATAGTCGCTGACTTTCCACAAACAGTTTTGTATCTGAGCCTTCAATAACGAAAGTGAACCCCCGTATTACCTTAAACACCTTACTGTTATACTGAATCGGCAGCTTCCTAACACTCGGTATGGCTGCAGATAAACTCCTGCTATCTGATTTCAACCAAATGAGGATGGGTTCCCAGTTGAGTCTGGTTCCTCTCAAGGTTTCATCCTATTGTCATCTCAGGAAGTTTTTCCTTGCCTTTGTCGCTCTCGACTTGCTCATCAGAGACAATCTGGAAATTATGATTGATACACATTTCAAACTCATTTCCATAAATGTTTAATTCTGTAAAGCTGCTATGTGACAATGCCCATTGTTTAAAGTGCTATATAAATAAAGCTGAATTGAATATTTCGTGATGTGCACAATTTACCTCGCATGCAAAGCATTTTCTGCATACGAGCAGCCGAACCGAGACATACCGAGCCCTGGCTTGTGCCTACTGTACGTTGTGCCTACATCTGACTCGCAGCATTGCGTACAGTATTTGCATAAGTTGCGAGCAGGTCTGGGAGCCATTCAAAAATGTTTTTGCATCGGTGCGTCATTTTTGCATCATTTTCATGCATGCGTCAAGCCCAGCGAAGGGACTTTATACAGTATATATTTTTTGTAAGTCTTTTTTTTTGCATTTTGTGCAATATTTAGTGAAGACTAAGACGATACATAGTTTCAGCCTCAACATCACGATAGATAGTCATATTACAGGAGGTACGATGCAGGGCAGTGTTTCCCCAACACATAGGGTATACTTGTGTATACATTATATATACAGATGCTATAATGCTATAAGGCCAGATGTTATACATTCTGTATACAGTACTGTATATGGCAAAAAGTAAAAAGTCAAAATAAGGCAAAAAAGAATTTTTCAGTGGTTTAATTATATTAATTGTCTATGAAGATGCCTACAATATCACCCAAATTATTCTAGAATGATAAATTTTTATATTATATATTTTGAGTAATTTAAGACATCTGATGAACATACTGTATTTCTACATATTGCAATATATATCGGTGAGAAAAGAGATACATCACTGTTTTTTCCACTATCGCGCAGCCATATTAATGTCATCATGAATTGAAGTTCAATGAGGTTTAATGTATATTTATTTCATACTTTACGTCATTTACAATGTCCTTTGCAAACATATGATTATAATGTTGGAAATTGCTAATATTGGTAACATTTACTGTACTTCCTGTGGGAAAATGCGTTTCGCAATACAAAATTTCGCTTTAAGAACTCGCCTCCAGGACGGATTAAATTCGTATGTAGATAGTAATCTAGATTTTATTTAAGGACATTTGTTTTTAAAGGGCTTTATAAAACCACATGCATCATAAATATCCCCCCACTAAAATTTCAACCAAATAAAGTCTTTTCTGTCTTTCTAAAGAAGAATACAGTAGGTACAGTATATAATTATGTTACATCTAAGTGACATCTGGAGTTCGCTAGACCCCTACTGGAACTGGGTTTAAATGTCAGATGCCATTTTTTGAATTTACATTTTGTAATCATTATCAAGTCTTCACCAGGGATGTCTGATATTATGTCAATCATACGGTAGCTCCAGGAGTTTTATAAACATGTGCTATAGGGGGACAAAAGCACACCATCAACACTTTAGCTCAATGTGGTCCAGGCAGCCAACTGCAGCAAGATTTTTTTTTTCCATGCCCCAAGCAACACCAAGATTATAACATCATGAAAGTGAATGCTCTTTTGCTAGACACGCAGCTCCCACTTCCTGCACAACTCCCTCTCCTCTCTTGTTACCTGAATCCGAACTTGTCCATGGCGATGGCGAAGTGGCGCGGCTGGTCGTAGCAGTGGTAAAGGTTGCGGTCGTCCATGGGGATCAGGTCCACGTCGCTAAAGATGAAGCAGTCATACTCTGCATCCTTTAGAGCCTCTGTATAGCCCACGTTTAGCAGCTTGGCCCGATTGAAAGTGTCCTCGCCAAGCTGAAAGACAACAGAAAACCATTTCTGTGAGATAGCTCAAAGATCAGGGTCTGGAAAGAGCTCATGGAAAAAAGGGTTAGCGTTTTACTCGAGGCTGGTGGTTCATGTCCTGAAACTCGACATTTAACTGCCTTGAAACAAACAAAAATGAATTATTCAGCCTTTATCATCAAGCTCCAAGATAATTGAGCTCGGGATTGTGGCAGACAACAGACTGCTTCATTCATGGTTTTTTTTTTGTTTTTTGTGGGGAAAAAAAAATAGTAATGAATAAAACATGATGAACAGTATATCCCACAGTGTTTTATTCTTTTCAGATCACAGCAATCCACCAACGATTACAAAGGTTACATTATTAATTGCTTATATTTATTCTTCTGGAACATCTTGGTCCTTATCACTTAAGTTATAACAGCTATAAACACTTAGGAGAATAATCAGGCATTCTTTCAGCGGCCTGGCTTTTTCTTTACAGTGTGACACAAAAAAGCTTATGTTGCAGAGAAACTAGAAAGCGTAAACTTACTGACAGTTACAGATTGCTGACACGAGTCTCTCCTTCCATTAAACTGGTAAAAACATTCACTGTCTGACACTGTATAACAGTTGCTGTTATAGAAGATTTTCAACACAAAGCTCAAAAACATGAAGCCTTGTTAGGCCTCTCCAGACTTCTGGATACCAATATTTTTGTGACTAACTCCTTTCTCTATTTGCAGGATGACATTTTGTACATTTTACCCCTGCACATTACACAGTGTGAAAACCCACTATACAAGTTACTACTGTAGATGCTGATGTCAAGAAAGAAGGGACTCTAAACAAAAAACTGTGAATTATACAGTAGGTCAACTCATAAGCTGTGTTTTAAATGCACCAAACACTGCTGAACTCACTTATAGTCTATACCACTTTATCCTGTCTACAGGGTCACGGAGAGACTTGGGGAATGAATTTCTTTGGATTGTGGGAGAAAACCAAAGTACGTATTCTGGAGCAAATCCACCACACACACACACGGAGAACATGCAAACTTCATGCACAAGGAGCCCGAGCCGGGAATCGAACCCGGAGCTTTGAGATCCAAGGCGACAGTGCTACTGTAACTAATACGCCTCCATGCAGCCCACTGCTGAACTCCTGAACGACTAATCCCATAATGAGAAAAATCCAGAGTAAGCCTGCAGTTCCTCAGATCTTTCACTGAGAAAAGTGCAAGCCAAACTTAACTGCAATGTTATCTACTTAATTGTGCTACTTAAGTATCGTAACACCAAGTTTAGCCAGTCTCTCCTTTAAAGAGCTTTAATGCAAAGCTATCTTAAAATTTATACACATCAGGATAGTTAATCAATTGTTAGTATATTAATGTGCATAGTTACCTTTCTGGCAAAATATCACACAGTTAAGGTCGATTATGTGACGAGCCTTGACAATGCACATGTATGCAATGAGTGCGGTGAGTAAATATACAGTGTAACATAAAATTGATAAAGTGTGGCATGCTTGCGCTTTGATGGCAGGAAGTAAGAATTCTGAGGAGATAAATTTCTTACTTTAATCCACCGGCAAACAATCCTGCCATAAATGTGACTGAAAAAATTAAATGTAAGTGAAATGTGTGATTAAACAAACTAAATTGACAAAAATTCACTAATATTAAATGTACAGTAATTTAGCAAACATGATTACACAAATATTTTTGATTTAACGAAATGTGATTAAACAATTTAGTTAAACATGCAAAATGCGAGTAAACAATCACAAAGTAACATGAACAACATGAAACATGAAATTAAACAATTTAAACAAATAAAAAGCGATTACACAAGAATACGAGTACAACAATAAAACGGAATGAACGTGAATAAACAAACAAACGATTAAACGTAATTTAACTAAACAAACAAAATTTAACTAACAGTGCTTAAACAAACAAAAACAAATTAGACAATGTGATTAAACAAAACAAGATCAAACAAATATGAGTAAACAAACAAAAATTTGTTTACTCATATTCAATAAAGTGTGATTACACAACAGAATGTGATTAAACAAAGTGTGTTTAAACAGACAAATGTGAGTGAACAAAGTGTAATTAAACAACGTTTAACTAAACAAAATGCGGTATGTGTATTACGAACGCGGTAATGTGATTTCTTGCACATAAAGCTATTTTATATTGAATAACATTTTTACTGAGATATAACGATATTTATCAAAGATGTAATACATAATGACAGAATGCATACATACTGTATGTTAGCCTTCCACAAATACGTATTTGGATTATCAATAAGAGCAGCAGGAGTTCTGACGATAACGCAGCCTTACAGTCTTTTTAAAATCATTATCATCAGTACGTCCTTTTCAGGAGGCTGTTCCACACGTCTTCTATATAAAAGCTAACAAGAAAATGTGCTCAGAATATTATTAGATACAGCGCGCCAAGGGCATATCATACAGACTTCTCTTTAGTCCTGATTTTAATCCATACTGTAGTATCTCAGAGGCACAGAGACAAGAAAGGAACACTTCAATGTACACCTTTATCAGAGAGAGACAGAATTAAACCGAGGAAGATAAAAAGACAGCAGATAAGGCTAAATGGGAAATTGTCATTTTCTGCAGCGGCTTTGCTCATTAACCATTACACGACTTATTTCAGTGCGGAAATAAGATGTGAGGTACAGTACAAGTCGGCTCTGGCGAACGAAGCAGTGCATCTTCGATAATCATGCAGGATGTTCAAAAACTCCCATTTACTGTATTAGACAGACACTATAATCATTTCACAGCGTTCTCTCGCAATCTGGATAAAGAAACAGCAGTATGAAGTCTGTGACTTATGTTTAATTTCAGGACCACAAAACTGCAAAACCAACCCAATAAAGCCAGGCTTCTTTTCACGCGCCGGCTCAAAACATGGACAATGGCACGTCTGGGAAGCATTAAAACCGGATGCTCTCATCGAACCAAATTGCAAATTGGGAGAGAAAAAAAAAAAAGCAACCTCAGTGCATTAATTAGATCCAATGGTGGCTCCCTAATCTGCATTTCTGTGTTAAAAGAGAAGAAGGAAAAAGTCTTTTTCATACCTGCATTCTTCTTCTACTGTCGAACTAACTACAGCTAACTGGCTAAGGATGAAGTCTTTTTCATCTCACTATGTATAGATAAAACATAAAAAAAAAAACCTTATGATAGGGAGGAAAGCTAGCGCTCTATGCAAAAGGGCAAACGCAACCCAATGTGGTACAGGTTCCGGACTACAGAGTGGAAACCCAGGCTCATCGCAGCAAAATCACTCTCACAATCCTTGGCCTCTGAGAGGCAATTAACCCTATTAGGTTTCAGCTGATCATCAGAGACCTGGCTGCTTGAGACGGACTTCTCCCTCTGGCTCACTCACACAGAGATAGTCAGGGGAGTCTGGCCTACCTGCACCCGTTGCTATGGAGACTGATTAGGTCAGGTCCCAGACTGAGTGATTACACACAGGGCTGTCTTCCATCAAGTGAGCGAAAGAGTGTGTGTGTGTGTGAGTGCACGTGTATGTGTGTGTATCTGCTTTATCACTTCCCAGCAGGCTGACCTTATCACCCAGTAGCGCTATTGATGCCAGCCTTGAAGATGAGGCCAAGACAAACAAAGTGAGCTTAAAAATCAGTAAGTGTAAATCTAAATAAATAAATAAATACATACAAGCACATAGAGGTGATTAAGCGTTGAAAAGCTCCATGAAAAGAAAAAGAAGAGCAGACCAAGGAAGCAGAAAATCAGACGGTTGTGGATGATGTATCACAGGACTTAAATGAGGACACCGTATGTGGCGCAGCCGTGATAAAACCCAAAGCGCACTACGGCTACTGTGTGGGAGGCTTTACCTGGTTTGTCTTGTTAATGAGCCCCGCTACAGTATTGCATGTGGAGTAGCGTCCTAGTTTCGCACTCGTTACTGTATTAAAGTTCAATCACGCAGAAAGGGGAAAATACTCGGAGGAAATAAGAGTGCGCGGTTAATGAAAGCCCGAATCGAGTACAAGAAAGAAAATATATAATGCATGCTCGGTAATGCACGGAGCTACTGTCGTTTCCACACTGATATATCATATCGAATAGAGGAACCTGAAACGAGTAAATCCTACTGGTAAAGCGGGTCACTATATAGAAAAAAAGAAGAAGAAAAAAAAGCCAGATCTACAGTAACTAAGACGGCTGAGTCATTATGGCCAGCACAAGCTGTGTTTTTTTTTTTTTTTTTCCTCTTCCAGCAGGGTGGCTATCAAGTCACTGCATGTGGCGCTATTATTGGAAGCTTTTGTTCGACTTTCTTTGATTCCAAAAAGAACGTAGGAGAGAAACGTCTTGTTATCAGCCTCTACCTTATGGTCAGTGAGATATTAAAAAGCAGCACACACGAGCTTTAATGGTCCATCTGTGGGCGTGTGGGATATTCACAGTGGACGTACGAGACATCATTGGCAGAGGGCCAGGCAAACTGATTTACAGTAATGAAAGGCAGCCATCTGAGTATAGAGAAAGCTATCATGAATAAACATCCGGGGACTCCTAATGATATTTCACTCAGAGTACATTTGTTTCATCAAAGGCCTGACAACATTTAAGTTTAAAAAAAAAAAAAAAAGAAAGAAGGAAGGAAAGAAAAAAAAGCACTGACAAAACAAGCTATAGAGGAGCTCTGATGTTATCAGGCAATTTATTACAGCAGGGTTGGGGTGGGGGGATGAGGGAGTTGGCTTCTGGACTCTGATACAGCTGCAGTGGGATTTATGTAAACACCAAAGACATACTGTAGTAACCCCATTTGATCCAGGCGTATGACGCTCAGAAGCTGACAAGTATTTGAATATGCGTTTTTGAATTACATGTACAGTACTGGTCAGACATTTGGACACAGGTTTGGATTTACTTTCTACATTCTAGAACAATACTGGAGATTTCATGGAGAACTATGAAATAACTCATATGTCAATAAGTAATTAAGTAGCACCAACATACAGTAAGTCAGTCAGTCATTTTAGGTCAGCTGTTCTGGAATAGTTCTTGTAAGGCCAGTATTATCAAGTGCATTTGCAAAAAACCCATCGAGTACCATGATGAAACTGGCTCTCATGGAAAGCGAGACCAAAACTTACCTGTTCTGGAAAAAGTAGATGTTCATTTAGAGTCACCAGCCTCAGAAATCACCAATTAACCATCAGCACCTCAGATTAGAGCCGTTATGAAGACTTTACAGAACAGATACAGCAGAGTAGACACTCCACAACTGTTCAAAGAAGATCAGGAAAGACCATGAAATTACTGTAGAAGCTATTAGAAGAATGTCCAAATTTTTAGCCAACATTTAGCCAATCCAATAAGGAAACAGAATAAAAGTACAGTTAAGTACAGTACAGTTGGGACTCCGAGTGGCGCAGTGGTAAAGCGCTCGCCCTATCATCCGGGGATCGATCCCCCGGATGATGCTGTTACCTCTCACAGCCGGAGGTCTAGAGAGAGCTGATTGGTCGAGCTCTCTCAGGGGGGGAGGGATGAGAGGTACTTAGTGCTCCCACATTAATCACGCCTCAACAGCCAATCAGGGGCGTCTGTGAGCTCGCGCACGCGGAAGGAGCGGCTAGCGCTTTCCTCTGAGCGTGTTACGCCGCCCCTAATGGTTCGTGAGCAAAAGTTCGAAAAGATGCGGTCGGCTGGCGTCACGCGGTTCGGAGGAATCGCGTGATAGTCTTCGGCCCTCCCGGCTGAGTGGTAGTAGTAGCCTTAATGTGGGAGCCCCCTAGTGACGGGGAGGAATTGGCCACGACTAAATTAGGGAGAAAATCGGGGGAAGGACAGTTATATTAAGTACAACGCATCAATATACCAATCCTGGAGTAGCTACAGTACATTCCTGTTAAACATTACAAAATGTAAAACGAGTGTGCTAGGGTGTACAATCCCTTGTTCCACATACCAAGTAATGCCCTTGATCAGAGGTTAGAGAGGGGTTTGGGATTCAGCCTTGTGTTATCTTTGTAGCTCGTGTTAGCCATGAACATAGCAACAGCAGTCAGCTGTTACTGGTTTTGATTGTAGGTTTTGACAGGCGGCTGCTCTCTCCTCTTTCCAGTACTGCGTGCCGTCCAAACCTGCTTTCACCCATGCTGGAGACCGAAAGTGTAATTAGCTGCTAGATTAATTGTAATCTATTGTAAAAGTTATTGATTACAAGAATACCAGTGATGCATGTAGTTAAATGTCCCGGTGCTTTTATGCTCTTTATCACCACTTGTGCAACTCATCCAGTTTAAATTACACGGTTGGAACTAACTTTTGTACAATCTGTCTAAAGCTAGTAAGATATAAAAACTAATTCTATTTTTAAAATTTTAAATGTCTAAGCTGTGTATGCTCAGTTCTATTTTTTTTCTCAGAAATATAATCACTATAATCATATTATTGATTATATTATAGATTATTATTGATTGCATTATTGGTTATTGATTATATCTATGAAAAAATATGAATCATATTACAAAAAAAACCCTGCACATTTATAAAATACACGACTAAAATGCAATGTAATTAGTATACACCGTAATACAAAGTTCTCATTCGGTTATCTTTCGTCAGTTTTTAAATCCTGTACAGACTCCCTGATATTTAAAGGCTCATCTGAAAAGTGCTCACTACACAATAAAAAGAACAAAATAAACTCTCTCGCCGCTCTTGGCACATGCTGAATAAACATGTATGATGGTGCACTGAGAATTGCCAGAGGTCAGAGTTACTTGGCAGGAAGCTTGATTTTGATGGCATCCATCATGCAACCAGTCACCGCTGTCAATCAAGCTTAGTGACAGACACCTCGGCGTTCACGGCCTGCCCTGCTGTATATATCACACTCTGTATCCTAAGCAAAACAGACAGATCATACTGCTCCTGCTCTCCACAAGCAGGTGAAGGCTGTCAAATCACATCCTTTTCATCCCAGACACAGAACCCCCAAAATGCCTTCAAGAGTTCTACCAGTGGCTCTACTAGCTTCAACTTGAGATACTTCAGATACGTCTCCATTTGTTGTAGTGTTACAATTTGATATTTCACAGTTTGGTTTACACAATGTGTCTTATACTGTATTTATAGGGGGATTTTATTTTACTTTCACTTGGCAATACACATATGGTTTCCCACATATATCCCATTTCAATCACCTTTGGTAGCAACAAAAATCGAAAATCATCTTTAGTTGAAATGTACAGAGACCCCTACCTTTTATATTTGTACCTTTTCATATGTTATAGACTTCTAACTCTCTCAGCATCTATACTGCTTTATCCTGTATACAGGGTCGCGGGGGGCCTGGAGCCTATGCCAGGAGACTCAGGGCAGGGTACCCCCTGAATGGGGTGCCAATCCATCATAGGGCACAGATAGATACACACACACACACTCATTCGTACACTATAGGCAATATGGGAATGCCAGTTAGCCTAATCTGCATGTCTTTCAACTATGGGAGGAAACCGGTGTACCCGGAGGAAACCCACAGAGCACAGGGAGAACATGCAACCTGTATGCACACAGACCCGAGTTGGGAATCAAACTCGGATCCTGGAGGTGCAAGGCGACAGTGCTAACCACTAAGCCACCATACCACCCACTTCTAACTCTATATATTTTTTTATAATACTTCTAATCCATTGTTTTTTTTTTACCATTATTTACACACCATAATCCATAATGACAAAAGAGAGGTTGAGGTTTTAGCAATCTCAAACCCTTGGCTAAAAGCGTTACAGATTGAGCTCAGGTGCAGCCTGTCTGTGTTGATTATCTTAAGATGTCTCTAGAGCTTGATGGGAATCTACCTGTGGCAAATCTAACTGACTGGACATGATTAAGGGAGGCACAACACCTGTGTGTTTAAGCCCTTAGAGCTCTCAGTGCATCTCAGTCCAAAAACAAAGCCATGAAGTTAGTCGAAGCCAAGTCTTCACAGACTTTTACGATGAAATTGTGCCAAGAAATAGTTCCGAGCAAGGGTATAAAACCAAGCTTTGAATTCTCCCAGGGGCCCAGTGAGCTCAATCAATGTGAAATGGAACCATCGGGACACCTCCTTGAGCTGGGTGACTTGCCAAACTCCATAACCAGGCTAGAAGGAACTTTGTCAAAGAGGTGCCCAAGAACCCAATGATCAGTCTAACCCTGCTTTTAACTAGTTTATACCATCCCTATGGTGAACCTTTTAAATAGATCTCAGGAACTAATTTCATCAATTTCACATCTATGACACTAACAGATGCCGGCCGGGCAGACTGTCTGATGCATCTTGGTGTCCCACTTCTGGTTGGAGATCTCATCACATGGAGGCCACTAACTGCTGCTGAGGATGGCCTCATGTGGTTTGCCTGAAGATTCATGTTATAACTGAAGATAATTCCACTTAACCACAAAGATGGGTTGGACTGCATTGACACAAACAGTTTCATTATGACGGCTATGGACAGCGAACGCTTGTACAGTTGAAGGACTGAAATTGCCCCAAACAATTCTGTCTCCAAGTCTCCGTTAGTGAACAGTGGGGAACCTTAACAAAGTCAAGATTTACTAGTATCCTAAAACATATTTTCTATTGCACAACCGCACTGTTGACCTCAGAACACAGTTATAGAACAGATTTATGCTTACTCGCATGGAGTCATGCATGTACAGTATCATCAGCTTTCTAGTCCACTTACTTTCAAATTTCCAAATGCATGTTTGTCGCAGGGAGTTTTAGCTCGTCACAAGCGCCTCTGGCTTGCTCAGTATGGATAAACCTTTTTTCTGCTGATCTTCTGGAACAGTATAATCCATCTCGAGGGTCCTTGTGCCCTGTGACGGGTTGTCGCCTCTACCAGCATGTTGCTGCATGGATGCTGTTTCTTTACTTGTTCTAACATTTGACACCATTTATCCTCATCCATGCATTTCAATTTCAACTTTGAGCTTTGGACCCAAAATAATACTGTAATAAACTATTGTACTATAAACTATAAACTACTGTATATACTGTAAATAAACGTCATTTAATAGTGTGAATAAGGGGCTAATAGGGCTCGAACCCGGATCCTCAGATCTTTAAATCAACAGTCTAGAGCCTTAGCCTTATCTGCACTCCATATCACATTTCTTATCGTATCCAAGCACCTGATACAGAGCAAGATATCGACAAAGCACAATGGGAAGCTGTCAGTCAAACCCCATGTGGATTCATTCAATGATCTCCTAAAGATAAACCTATCATGTGTTAATGGCCAACATCTGTTTTATCGCATCAAATCCTCAATTTCAAGAACTCCCATCTGAACACACCGCTGACTTTTTTAATAAGCCGCGACGACCGTCATGTTCAGCGCGAGGATGCACGACAGATTTTAAAACAGCACTTTTATACAGTTTTAATCGGCTGCACAGGGAAAAGCAATTTCAGGCTGTGTTTCTGGTCACTTATAATCTTTATGTTATACATTCAATTTGAAAGAGCTTCCAGAAATCCAACGCAACGTTTGATGACAGAGTGCAAAAAAGTCGGCCTTGTTTCAGCCCCGGCACTTCTTACAACATCCTGATTCATCTAAGTAGTCAACAGCAAGCTAGTTTTCCCTCTTTATAGATATAAAACATTCATAATATGTTTCAACAGTGTACATTTCGATTTGTACCAAACTACGCACGAACGTATTAGCATAAGCATTTCCAAAGTTTATGCGTTGTAAATTATGCACTACGATTGCTTTAAACATGTTACCGATCGCACTCGACTCGTAGCTTCAGATGGAGCAGTGTGCATTAAGTAGGCTTGGAAGTGGAGGGTGATAGCGGGGAGAAATGTGGAAGGAATGCTAATGCGTAGCAATAAAGTGGCTGACCTGCTTTCGTTCTAAACGGTGCAGGTAAAGGCAGCGTCACAGGATGAGCGAAGGCAATGTCTCATCAGTGCCTGATTAACCCACACTCAGCCATCAGCCGGCAGGGATCCCAGATAAGAACCTCACTGCATAATGAGAGGCCGTAAATCAGCCTTTCAGCATTGATGCTCCGGGTAGAATGCTGAAGGAGATAGGAGCAAGATATATTAGCATGTGAAAGCTCAGATTTCTCTGCTGTCTAACAGGTTCAATGGACATTGTTGAAGTAGCAGATGTCGTTCAGCAATCAGGGCGGAAATGTCATCGTGGGAGACGGCGTGCTTCACTGTGCTGTCTTTGATGCAACTGTCTGCTCTGGAGCGTGTTCCCTTTTTTTTTAAACTTTCCAAATCCGCCATGTTAACAAAACACTCAAGGTTAATTACAGCTCTAAATGTGCATTTTGTTCCTCTATTCCTCCAAGGTCTGGTTGTTACACAAGCCTCATAAAAAAATACAAGCCGTCCCAGATAAGTCGCAGAGTCAAAACAATCAACACATTGTTGATAAAGTGACCTCAGGCCAAAGATAGTCCACTTTTAATTCGCTCCTTTGAGATCCAGGCAAGCCTGGCATGGTCGACAGTACACAGGACCTCTTTCATAGGCATTGCTACCAGGTGGCGAGGACAGTAAATAGAAGAAATGGTTTGCAGACTCAACTGATGTCTCTGCCTGCAGGTTCTGCTTGATCTCTTTCAGGACACGTCACCTTCTGACCTCGACTCGACAGGAACAAGCGCTGATCAGATCAGTCTACGGCTATGTTTACAGCTGGTATAGAAACATGCCCTGATCTACACACCTCATCTCATGACTCGCCTCCTGAAGCAGGTGGGAGTGTTACAAGGAATAAAAAAAGAAAGAGAGAAAGCGAGAGAAAAAGGAAAAAAAAAAAAAGTGCTTACTCTGCACATGATGCATTTGGGATGCGTTCAAATATCAGGGGTAAAGAACATGCACGATATAAGGGCCCAGTCTTAACGTGCACAGTAAAAAGTGACTACCAAAATAAATGCATTATATAAAATAAATAAACTACAGTCCCTACTGTACTGCAAGTCATACAGTTTTTCCAACCGTACTTTAATAATTCCCGCTACACTGGCGTATGAGATCTATTCTCTACATGTCGTTGTGGCATGAATGCTCCAGGCATTCACTTCTCGTGTTTCTCATAACAAGTTATCAGTCATCTTATAGACCTCCGTCATAAATCTATACTGTCTATTACACACCAATGAACAAGCTGCTGTCCGCTCTTGGGGCTGAAATCCACATATACACTAACATACTGTCCATATATTACATGTCAGGTTTTCATGAGCAGTACGAGCAATCCTGTTTTTGTGCTGCAAGTTTGTTACCATCTTATAATTGCTTCGGGAAAATTGGCACCCATACCAATACAGACTAGGAATTGAAATGAAAAGTCATCGAGATAAACAGACGGAGGGAGAAAGACATACTGTAGGTGGTGCGTTTACTCAGCATGACCTTTCCGTTTGTAGATACATCGCGATAATGCTAAACACTGGTTATTCCTGCTGACATAATTCATTACATCCTACAAATTAAAATGAGAGCATGGAGTGAAATCTACAAAGTCTCTGGTTTTAAACGAAGTGAAAAAAAAAGCTGAAATGAAAAATTTTTACATACAAATAGACATACTGTATGAATAGGATGTCTACTACTGTGTGTTTTATTTTTGTCAAGCTTCATGCATGAGGACTTGGATCCCCAGTAGTGATGCGCGGGTCGTCTGGTAACCCGCGGGTCGGGTTGGGGCGGGTAAAGAAATTGTCGCTTTATTTGCGGGGCGGGTTGGGGCGGGTCATTAA
>JAQQZT010000001.1:26269273-26280761 GCA_030068275.1 Clarias platycephalus
TATTTATGCATTTTCAGATACAAATTGCTATATTGTGATATATATCGTTATCGAGGTAGAAAATTGCTTCTACCGTGGTAGAAGATTTTGGTTATATCGCCCACCCCTACCCCCAAGTGAGGGTTTATCCCCTTGACACGATAAGTATGAAAGCGCCCTCTCTGTCCGAAAATAAACAGTTGGATAACTTCACGCAGCCATCACTTTCTGATAAGTTCCTGATAAAGTAATTACGCTTTATGCGTTTGTGTCCTAATTAAGATCATATTCCAAAATGTTTGGCAGTGTTCTCCTCAAAGCCATCTGGCATTCCCTGAAGCTTCTCCCACAGACTCACTTGTCTTGTCTTGTCTTAGCAGCCAAAATGCACCTTTCTACTCTGTCACGACATACTGTACATCTCGTTGCGCCAATTCGTCCAGCCAACAGGGATCGACATCATGGTATTTACTTTTGCGAACAACTTTATTTTGGCCTGCAGAATAACTGTACCGAAGTGCACCCTTCCTCTGAGCATCTTCACAGTCCTTCTTCCATTAGAACAGAGGAAGATGAGAGCCAGAGAGTCCCAAAACAAAAAGTGCTGTGTCTGCTGGTGTGCTGTTTGATGGATTATAGTCAAGTGTCATGGCCGTGAAACACTGGAACTTTCTCAGTCTTTCAACACTCTCCTTCTTTAAGTATCCAGCTTAAAACAACCCTTTTTTCTAGTTAAGAAGCTTTTTGCTTGTTTACTGCCACCAGTTCCTGCATGAACTTGAGGCACTTTTGCCTTCAAGAAGTTAATGTTTGCTTAGTTGGATTTAGGTCAGATGATTAGAACATTAGAGAATATGCCACTTCTTCGTGCAAAAAAGGTCTTGTTAGCATCCCTGTTTTTAATAGGGAATATTTTAAATGCTTACTCATAACACAGTGCTCGAATGTTAACATGCATATGCAAAAAGTTTAAGTGCATAAGGCATTAAACAACTATCAGAGCCTGAAATTTCTACACAACCTGTTCAATTATTCATGCATATGAGGTCAAATGCTAGAGTGCATGTGCAAAGGCAGAGAGAAAGGATAGCTAATACATGCATGACATGGCACAACTTAACAGCTCAAGAGCCCTAGTGAAAACCCATAAGGAGTGTATGGGTGGCAAAGGCTTGCTGCTCGAAGGCATATCAAAAAATGATACAGTGCATTTGTTACAATACGTTGGCTCATTACAGCCAGGAAAATGCAGCCCAATGACATTGTAAGTAATGAGCATTTTTACCCCCCTGATGACATGCATTGCTCAGCGAGAGGCAGTTTTCCCTGCGGCTGAGGTCCGGGTTCCGGTTGCATAACCACAGCTGCAGCTGATTTGTCATATTCACTCTATAGCATTTTCCCACCATAATAGGTATTAGTGCCATTCTTGTCTTTGTTTATTTCATGCTGAGGCATAGCGGATGTGAATAACAATAAAGCAAAAGAAAAAAATTATATCAGCCCAATGCTGTTGGCTATAGCAAATATTATATTTGACTGTAGGCCTACGCTGGAGGTTGGCAATATTTCTCATTAATGCTTTAACCATTACATCTTTATTCAGTTTTGTTGCTTCCTTTAGTATAATGAACATAGAGTAGTCACAGGCAATCACTTGCTTTTGTTCTCGAGGCCAAAGAGATTTGGTATGATTATTGCCAATAAAAGTTTTTTTAATACATTTAAATCAATAAAAGTTGAGTTCGCGTGGGTTTTCATATATTTATGAAAAAACTGGTGTGTATATTTTAGGAATCTATCAAAAGACACCGTCCTACAGTATGTAAATCGTTGCTGCCACTGTGAGTGTGTCATATGGAACGGTCCAGACAGGCCATGTTGGAACATGTGCCATGTTGCTGCCAAGTTCGTCTCCAAGCTGGTGATCCAGGAGCAGAAGGAACATCGCGTCATAATCTGACGAAAACTCCATTAGCGTGACATAGATGAGCCGTCCTTCATGTCGATGATCACTACCGGTGACAAAAATTGAGGTGTATGGGAACGACCCTGAGATGAAGCGACGGCCTTCACAGTGGAAGAGCCCATCATCTCCACGACCAAAAAAAAAGTAAGGCATGTCCGCAGCTCGACTAAGTGCATGCTCATCATGTTTTTCGAAATTCATGGCATTGTGTTTTAAGAATTCATCCCCAGGGGCCAGACTGTCAATAGTGAATACTGCTACCCGGGTTTAAGGCATCTAAGGGAGGACATACAGTAAGTCGAAAAATACCACCTTGTTTTTTTTATTATTATCTGTGTGCCCAGCCATACTGTCGCTTTCCATCACTGCTCATCGGATCTAATCCCAGATACCAATCCCCATATGTGCAGACGGAGATGATCCTGCTATCTAATTTAATTTTTTAGATAATCTGTTCGGGTTAATGAACGGATATTCGGTTAACTGTAAGAAAAGTGGGAAATGTATATTAAATATTAAGCAATCATATTAATATAATTTTCCATGAAATTAAATGATCCAACTATCAGTTAAACCATCTGACATAGATGGATATTTCTAAAGGGCGTAATATAGAAGACTTTATAAAAAAAATACTATACTGAGAAAAAGTACACCATAAATTTGGCCACCAGTCAATTCCCAGCTCTAAACTATCAGACAACAGCTTCCAACCAACAAGGGGGAAGGCTAAAGTTTCCTTCGAGATGTCTCAATCCAACACAGCTTTTCAAACTGCTGCTCATGTCGCATTACAGGGCAGCAAGAGCTCCGTACTCATGAAACCACGATTGGCCAGAGTCACTCCGACAGGAAAAGGACAGTATGTCATCCCTCCCACTCACAGAGCACGGACTATTTTGTTCCATTCGCCCCAGTCAACAGATGGCTGTAGCATCGTTGGGATTGAGCTCACTATCTGATAACGGGTGGATACTCAATAGTCATAATATTCCACTTTTCAAAAAAAATAACATTTTAGACTCTCTGGAAAACATACAGTATAAAGTAGTTGTGTAACCAAGTGGAGTTGATCCATACACATCGCTGCATGTATCTGAACTCCACATTCATTGCAAAGTTTAACCAAACGCCCCAGATTACAAACAGATAAGTTTACGACAAAAAAATTCGCCTGAAATCTATTCCTGTTCACGAACTCCTCCTCAGAACACGACCCAGAATCCTCCATCCCAAGCTTCGACTATCGGCTGAACAAAAGCATGAGTGCGTCACCCAACATCAGTTTTGCTCAGCGCACGGTCGCGTACATGATAAAAAAATGATGCAAAGTGGAGTGACGTCCAAGCCTTTGTCGAGAAATATCATCTGAACAAAACTGTGGCGAACAGCGTGCTACACTTTATGAATAATAACGCGGTGTGCTGCACAGTTGTGCAGCGCAAAAAAACCAGAAAAATCTCTCTGGATAGATTTTTAGTGAAACCGGCTGCCACGTACGAACCAAAGGCCAAGAAACAAAAAGGAGAGAGAAAACTCCTGGAGAAGAATTACCCCGGGTTATTATGGAAGGGGATTCTCCTTCCAAACTCTAACCTCCTTCCCACCCATCACACCGGAAAAATCACCCAGAGCAGGAGTAAAATCCCGCCCACTGCAATAAAAACAAGGCCAAATATTAACACCCAATCTAAAATTGTTAATTTAATTATTATATATGCACATTCTTGCTTCAATAAAATTAGCCTAATTTGTAGTATTCCTGTTTCATTCACTACTATTCAAATCGAACAATAGTGAATGAATAAATCAATCTGTGCCCTGATCATAAAAAAAATTTAAAAAAATTATTAGATTTTATTATAAAGATAATTATTGTGCCTCATACTGCACTGTCATTTAGCCTACTTTTTTTTCCATGAGCTAAAAAACAATCCAATCCATGACACCAAAAATAACCCTGATATAATCAGTTTTATGATCTGGTGCCTGCCCATATTTAAAATGTCACGCATTTCTAGAGAAATGTTAATAAAAGTGCCTATTTTAAAGATTAAAAAAAAAAAATGATGCTGTCTTTAAAAAGTTTGCATTAGCAGTGATATTCTTATTTTTTCCCCTGATTTTCTCCCTAATTTAGGTCCAATTCCTCCCCGTCACTAGGGGGCTCCCACATTAAGGCTACTACTACCACTCAGTCGGGAGGGTCAAAGACTATCATGTGTTCACGTGCCAGCCGACCGCATCTTTTCAAACTGCTCGCTCACGCTCCGTTGGAGGCGGCGTAACACACTCTGAGGACAGCGCTATCCGCTCCTTCTGCGTGCGTGACCTCACAGACGCCCCTGATTGGCTGTAGAGTCGTGATTAATGTGGGAGCACGAAGTACCTCTCATCCCTCTCCTCTGAGAGAGCTCGGCCAATCAGCTCCCTCTAGACCTCCGGCTGTGAGAGGTTACAGCATCACCCGGGAATCAAACCAGCGATCTCCGGATGACAGGACGAGCGCTTTACCACCGCGCCACTCGGAGGCCCACCAGTGATATTCTTTATTGTGTTTATTTGAGCAAGCCTCGGACAGGCGTCTACTCACTTAAGACACATTTAATTTAGGACATGTAAGGCATAAGGCTGTGAGTGCTCAAGTTAAAAGAAAGTTGAGGAATAAACATGACCAGGAACTGAATAAGCATGAAAATCAAGAGAGATTTGTAATAATAGAAAAAATATATATAAAAGGACATCTGTTGATTTCATCATTTTGAAACGGTAGTGCGCAAACTTCTGACTATGCTTTACCTCCCTGTACCAAACAGTGTTTACTACTCGTGTCTCGGCAATCACTCACCCTTCCATGATTTGTTTTCTGCCTTTTGCTCATTTTTATTCTGCACAATTGAGCACAGAGACAACTTGAACTGCTTTTCCTTGTCAGCTTCCATTCAGTTATTTATGGTACATGTTTACACGAGACAGCCTGGGCATCAGACGCTTAAGTCTCCAGGTGGTTGCACAATTTGCGGACTTCGTCTGCTCCACTTGCAAAGAGTCCTCCACTACAAAATGACAACTTTGCAAAAAATAAAATAGTACAGAATTTGTTTTCTTGTAATAAGAGTGCTGGAGCAATTTTCAGAAGTTCAAACGCTGTTTATACACAACACAAGCCGACGTGATTCTTCTCCTCCACTTCATAAGATGTGGAAAAAATACACTACTGTAGCAAAGTGTGGTACATCACAGATTAAATCACAGATTTCCTCACAGATGTTCATCAATAACAGCTTAGCAAAAACTATGGTGTCAAGAGAACAGTGCATCCTCTGATAGTAATTAAAAGGAAAGCATCAATATAAATAGCTAGTCATTAAAAAGCAAGTCATTTGCTTCTCTGGGGGGAAAAATGGGTCTTGATAAACACTACACGGGTAATCTGTCTATGGGAGCATGCACGGCACGAGCATTTGTACATGATGACGTCCACGAAACGCCATTAAAGGTCAAATTCTCCGAGCGGAAAACTCGAAATGGCTAGAAAAAAAAAGGATCTGATAATAATAATTATTACATACTTAGCAGTGCATCCATTATAGCCAAAGCACCTGAAAAAGGTCAGGGTGTAAAAATAAATAACAGACATTAATTCAGTGTCCTTTTAATGCAACTTAAGGTCTAAATGCTGATCAATAGTTTCTCCGATGCTGGTGAAGGCCAAACCATGACGAAGCTTTTTAAAATTGAACCAGAACTGACTTCTAAGCCAGCTTTCATCCTCTAAAAAAAAAAAAAAAACGGTCTATAAATATCCGTTTCCTCCAAAGAGCATCATGAGCTGTGCGCTTCAGCTTACAGCTAACTTCAGCACTGACCCGACCAGCACAGACCAGACCAGACCATCCACCCACATCTTAACTGAATAAGCGACCTGAACTTGGCAGCGTAATCCGCATATTAAAATACAGCAACTCACCACAAGTCATGATGCAAAGCTGATCAACTCAGGCTTACATTATTATTTTATTTAGTTTTTTTTCCCCCTCGTATACAGTACATAAATTTGCAAGAGTAGAATATAAAAGCTTTTCTTTTAGGGTTTGGTAAGGGTTTACCAAATCGTTTATCCTGTTTGATAAACGAGGCCCATGGTCTCTCCCATTTTTCTTCTGTAGACTCGCCACACTACAGGTAAGAGATTATACAGTAGGTTTATAATTCCAACTAGATATGATGCCTGTGGAAATTGCAAAGTAGTGGAGGAATGGTGCACCGCTTTTCCTATGCAAAATAATGCAAACTGATTTTTTGAGAGCCAGAGAGAGAGAGAGAAAGAGAGAGAGAGAGAGAGAGAGAGAGAGAGAGAGAGAAAAGGTCAAGGAGACGTGGCTTGGGCCACTCACTACTGCGCCCCCTACAGGCCAAACTCACAGGCAGAGAGAATGTATCCAGCATAAACATCAAAGCCAAAAGCACTCCTGTGATTCTTGTACTTATATCAGAGGAACCGTAGGTACTGTAGTAGAGAGTTGGTTCTTACAATAGTTTGCTTACGAAGGGAGGCACTGTTACTTGTGGGATGTCAAGATTTATGTGTGTATTTCAAAAATTGAGCGCAGGATGGCAGTTTTTCCCAAAGTGATCCAAAATCGTTCTTTCAGTTTCTGTCCACTCCAATATAGTCTAAGGAGTGATTTTTTTTTTTTTTCAGCTATTTCAACCCCATTTTTGGAGCAATTCATTATTTTTTGATTATTCTGATTATTCTTTTTGGTAGAGTTTTTCAAGCCGTTTGATGTGCCATGTCTCGTTTTCCACTCATACCAAGAACAAGCGAGCTAGGGGAGCAAAGCGGATCAGCACAGGTACCAAACGGATACTCGTAACTTAAACACTGTGCACCAATCATTCCATCGTGCTCGGGAGTTCAGGCCAACGTTTTGGAAAATGTTTCATGGGAGATGCAAAATAGCGGGCGATAAGGCCACCCTGTCCCGAATGATAAAAATAAGAATTTTGGCCAAACCGTCAATCAGATTTTGGCCAAACCATCAATGGAATTGCAGCTGGCCTGATGCAATTATTGATGAAAGCAAAGCAAACGGAAAAAGAAAAAGAAAAAAAGTATTCAGTAACGTATCGCGTCTCTTGTGTTTAGCCATACTCACACCAAAATAGTTTTATTCATATACTGTATATCCTTTTAATCTATATATGGTTGCATTTAAAGTGGTAAAATGTTGCTGTTCCTCTATAATCCTGGAGGTGGCATGCTCTAAACAAAAGAGCATCCTTTGTGGAAGGGCAACTTAATTGCAAAGTTTGTCCAGAATTGTAACAAAAAAAATAATTGCAATCTCACCTGGTCAACTTCATCATCATATTTACAGAAAGACAACACAAACTGAAGCGCCACCTAGGTATCATGGGAGATCATTGGTGATTTCCATCCCTACTAGATAATATCAATGCATTTCTTGAAATAAGTGTATAATGATAGACCAACGGCAGATCTAGTCTTTTGCTTTTCAGGACTCCAGACTGATTGAGTTAAAGCCGTCATATTTCCCCTGTAGGTTGCACTGCGCCCAGATTCCCTGAGAAGGTTCAGCATTCAGCCACCAAGGTTTAAAGTGGTGAGGAAGCTCAGCGTCTCAGATGAAATAGGTCGTACTGTAGAGAACAGAATGCTGATGTTAAATCTCTCCTTGATTCGTCTCTCTGTATAGAATGATACAGCAGAGCGGCTTTTAGACTAATTAGACAGTATATAGAATGCATGGCACTTTGGAGAAGTGCATCCATCTCTTTCTCTCTCTCTCTCACTAACCCACACACACACACACAATATGCTTCTGTCATATCGTCTATTCAATAGGTTCCAATTAAGAGTTTCCAGACATGGAGATAACTGAAAGGATTGTTGTTTATTCTCACGTTCCCAGTACAGCTGTCTGTCTGGTTCATTACGCTGTAGTTATGATGGATATTTTATCCTTGTCATTAAAAACGGCCCTTGGTTTCATTGTACCTGATACACTTCTTAACTTCATTTTAAATCTCGCCTTAAGCTGCCAATAATTACAGACCGGTGCATATGACATTCCCAGAGCTGCCATTATCATCCCTATGAACAGTTTGTCCCATTTATTTAGTTACTGCGAGGCTCCAGGGCCTCTCCTGACTCTTTAGTTCACTGCCCCATTCTAGCGATACAAATAAAGGAAATGGCTAAAACAGACTCATGAAACCATTTACCACAAAATGCTTAAAACTGGAGAGAAATGCGATCATACAGTGTAGCACAGCTTTAAGACGTAACTGTACTAGATCATATTTAAAGAATGCAACATTACATAATTTAAAGCAAGAACAAGCCATAAATAAGAACAGAATTGAAGCACCTACCCAGTCCAGGTGGTACCTCCGGGCAAGGAGGAATAGGCTTAGGGGTTGGTTGGGAGCGGTTGAGCTCAGGCTTGCCGCTGGGTGGCAGCAGTTCAGAAGCAGGGAGATAGCTAGGGAAGGTGGCGTTGGGCCTGGAGTAGTTGTAGTAGGAATGGTGCGGCCAGCGTGACGTGTTGGCGCCGCGGCCGTTGTTGAAACGGCTGAAGATGTCAAAGCGCTGGCTGTAGACGTCAAAGTAGAGGATCATCATGATGAGGAAGTGCACGAGGCAGAGCAGCAGCACAGCCTTGCAGATCCGCTCCAGAGTGCGGCCCAGCATCAGCCGGCTCATTGTCGAGGGCACGCGGCGCCCGCCGCTACAGGCATTCGCTCAGCAGCTCCCACCGCCGCGCTCCGTCCTGCCTTGCCTCACCTCGCCTCGCCTCTGGGTAGCAAATACAAACAAATTACCTGCAAGAGACAAAATAAACACAAATGAGCTTCGTTGTATAATGATGCTTGAAAGGTAACGAGACCTTGATGATCTGGAGAATCTCAGGATCTCTGCCACCAAGGGGGAAAAAAAAAAAAAAGTCTTTATGTGTGCATTCTGAAATCTGCTAATTGTTACTGCTACTTTAAAAACTCAGACTTTTGCAAGCATAGTTGTGTGTTTGATAAGATTTTTAACTGACACGTGAGCTACAACAAGCTTTCATTATGTCAACGCTTTCTTTCAGCCATTAATTTGACAGCTTTGATTTACCATAGAGCTCGTCTGAATTATTACACATCTGAACTCCACAGGAGATCAAATTATTAATGCCTGTCTCTCATTTGCATCTTGAAGGCTCTGTGCTGGGAACAAAAGACCAAAAGCACTTCAGAATCAAATCCCCCAGACACACACACACACACACACGGCAAAACAAACACGAGTTATTTTCCCAGCCAATTGTACGAAAATGACTTTGTGCAGTAGTGATCTCCCAGGCCTGGGCTGAACAGGAGTGGCCACTGAAGCCTCTCTGCAAGCCATTTTAGCACTGATGGCTTTTCCCAGTCAAGCAGAACTGGAGGAAGAGGAGGGACGGGAACAGAAGGCCGGGAGTCCTGGAGCCAATTTATCTTGCTCTTGTCCTCTCTTCTGAAGTGATCGCTGGTGAAAACATTGGACTCGTGATTTCACATTTGGCTGCCTGATGGGAACTCCCAGGTGGAGAGCTCTCAGTCTGGCCACACTTTGCTAGAGACTTAAAGTATACAAGGCTGGGTCGGGACATGATACAGTACAGTATGATCAGACATGCTTGGAGCTATGCAAAAACTGTCCTCAATGTGCCTATGCCTTCCGAAGCAGGTGGAGAAAATGGTAGCTCTTGTAAGGGGGGCGTGCACTGAACTCCATCTGGGCACACTGTACTGTACTGTACTGTATATCCGCAGAAACAGCAGCTTACTTTCACCAGCTCCTTCCTCTGCCCTACTTTTACCTCAATAATGAATCACAGCCTGCAGACAATGAAGCACCAAACTTCATTGTGAAATCTCTTCAGGCTTTTTAAAATGTAGAAACCACAGTAACAAGGTTTATCCCTGGTGGTGTTCTAGAGTGGATGGACAGGAAAAAACAGATCAAACCCTTCACTTAAAGCTGCAGGCGGCCTGCACAGAGACCCAGACGAGACCCAGACGGGCCCCAGACGGGCCCCAGACGGGCCCCAGACTATACTGTGGCTAATATAATCCATTCTTTTATTTAACGAAACTTCAGAGTCCGCTTCTCGGCTTATCTGGGAGACAATGATCTCATAACGTAATACCCAAGTCCAAGTTTTTTAGTAAACATAGTATGAACCAGGGATGAATGCGTGAACAAAGTTAAACATAAAAGCAGAAAGATTAAGAAGGACAGAGATAGAGAGAGAGCGCTATAGAGAGAGAAATGTCTTTGCATGGTTTGCAGTACTTAAGCTGTTGAAATGATGCTCAAAAACTGAAGCGACCTTGGAGAAAAGACTTTTGACGATATACTGAATTGTTAGTTCTCCTTGCTGTTATTACCAGACAGGAAGTTTGCTTTAGTGAGACTTCTTGTTGTAAGTGTACAGTAGCACCCAGAGGAACAACACGTCATACGCGTCTGTGGCACTTCAGTGGCAACGACCAACCTCCAGACGATATAATGACTGGGTGAAGTGGGGAGGTGTACGTCCAAACATGTACATGCGACACCTTCTTCCATGGAGTTTATTATCAAGGGTTTCAGAGTATTACTGGCAATATCGTTTTTCAGTCTGACTGCAAACATGACACGGTTGTGATCCAGCGCTACTGTATAATGAGCATCTGGAAAGAACATTGTGGTAAGAGGGAGAAAGAGAAGTGAAACTGAACTCCTCTTTTCTCCATGCACGAGCTCAGTTACAAACTGAGTATTATATAATACTGGAATAGATTTGTATGAACCGTTTCATTTCAGCTTAGCTAGCCAAAGTGACAGGTTATTCAACATGAATATTAGGGAAAAGGTTTTTTTTTTATGTAAGAAAAGAACGAAGACATTATGCAGTAGGGGGCTCGTTACAGAATGTACTCTCTTTTATTATACTATACCTACGCTTGTTTTGTCTCCACAAAGAAAATTTGCTAAATCCCAATGGTGTGAAGATACACTCCGGATCATGATACCATTCACAACTCTAACGGTGAAATTCAATTAAATTGTACAGAATATTGGAACTAAACTTTAATAAAGAAAAAAGACTTTTACTTTCAAACTCGCACACAAATTAACACGTTTTTTTTTTTAATGCAAATTAATCATATGTCCAAGTTTGACCCTAACGGCTTCCCATAATCGCAGCGCAGTTAAACGGCAGGTTTAGCAAAGATAACAAGATAACTGAGGAAACATCACCAGGTGTGCTGACGGGAAAGTTTTATTATAAAAATCCTCCTGGTGGAAGTTTGGATAAAAGTTGTGTGCTCGAGCTACCTTCAAAGGGAACTACTTTAATAAGAATACATGAGACTAGGGCAGCAACTAACGATTATTTTGATAATCGATTAGTTGGGCGATTTTTTTTTCGATTAATCGGATAAAAGCTAAACGCTTCTTTAATTTTATGTTTTGCTTATAATTATATATAAAACCAT
>JAQQZT010000001.1:26280861-26295869 GCA_030068275.1 Clarias platycephalus
TCTTTGTGTATTTGTGCATCTTGTGGTCGCGCTCCTCAGTAACGTGCGCAGCCCAACTAATCGATAACGGCATTCGTCGACAACGAATTTCATTATCGATAATTATTGATTTTATCGATTAGTTGTTGCAGCCCTACATGAGACGTAAGATGTGAGAGTGGAGGCTCAGGTGGCTACGGTTTCAGTTTGTATTTTGGATCCCCGAGTATTTAAAAATTGTTATTAATCACAGACTATGGACATTAAAATATTTAATCGATTGACAGCACTATATAAAAAGTAAGGAAATTTTAATTTCTTTTTAAATCACAAATAGAGCTCCAAAGTCGGCTAAAATGCCCGACCTCCACATGGGTGTCGTTTGAAAACAACTGAAGAGGACATGTAATTGTTATACCTTGGTTGTGTAACCATATGACCTGTAATTTGAGTTTCTTGCTCTATGGATTGTTCAAATTATTACCTCTAGTGCTGTAAAACGACTGCAATTACATTGGATGCATAATTAAGAAAATGCTAAATACAGCCAGTCAGCCAGTTTGGCCCATTTGCATCCTGGTGCATTGTGTTACTACATATCACTGCTAGTGGGGTAATGAACCGCAGTTTATTCGGGCAAAAGTTCAACAATCCTAGCGCAAAATTAAACTTTACTGCCACTGGGCACACTCCTGAGTTCAAGCTTTCTCAATTAATTTTATGTTCACTCGCTCAAAAACTTTGTGCACCTGAGTTGTAGTTGTCCCAAGTGTGGGTTGCCAGATCATCCAGAAACGAATTTGATGGATTTTGTGAGTAAGTGTTCTACTAATAAACGGAGAGCACAATTTACTTTGTGTGTATTTATTTATTTACTTATTTTGGCTGCTGATCCAAAAGAAATTATCTGATTCATGACCACAATCCATCATATCATGAGTTTTGTTATGAATTGACCTCCTAACTGTTACACCCCTAGTAAACTGTTTTGCAAAATGAAAGAAAAAAAGGAGACGTGAATATTGCACCCATGATTGAAGACATTAATTCAATTTCACGTCGCTGTCCTTTCAAGTAAACAGGCTTTTTTTTTTTCTTAAAACAAATAAAAAGCTGTATAATGCTCATAATAAAGTTTGCCTTGACACATGGCTCTAAAGGCTCGTTCAACAGGTACACAATAAAATAACAGAAATAGCAGCGACTTATAAATATTTTACATTAAAGTCATAACTTGACAGATGCCTTGAATATACAAGAATTCCTCCAAAAGTGTCTGCGAGCTGGCAATGTTAGAAGTGCAGCAAGCTGACATTTTAATAAAACTGGGATTAAGCAATGCTGAGACAACATATTATTAATTGGATATTAAAGCCAGCATTCAGAGTTCTGCTGAAACGGAATAAATGGAATATGACCAGCCTGGAGAACAAAAACCCTACAGATTAAAATGGCCAGAGATAAGAGAGTTGGACTCAACATTAATACAAAGTGCAAGAAATGCATCATCAAAACAAACATCATTAGTAAAATATAAGATGCATATTAATTAGCCACTTCATTAGAAGCATCTCACTAATACTGGGACGGGGAAGGACTTCTGCCTTCAGAACAGAGGCATGCATTGTACAATTTGTAATTTTTTTTGCAAAATATGGATCCATGTTGACAGAACTGCATCACCGGTGACAATGATGTGAACTGAATTCAATTCAATTCAATTCAATTCAATGTTATTTGTATAGCGCTTTTAACAGTTTTACACAAGAAATTATGGTTATTATTAAGTTTGTATGAATCAAAATGATTAGATAGTCCCCTATAAGCAAGCCGAGGGCAACAGTGACGGGGGAAAAACTTCCTGAAATGGCAACATGAAGAAACCTTGAGAGGAACCAGACTCACCAGGGTCTAAATTGATATTAATACGCCGTTGATTAAAAATTCTGACCCTACCATCTGCATGTTAAAGCAGGAATCATGCCTCATCAGATCTCTTATCTAATCTTAAGTTTGGATGAACCCGACCTCTGTAGCCTCGCATTCCTGTAGCTGACGGATGTGGAACGCCCCATGAGGGACTCATGTAGCCCATCTGTCTCATGTGCTGTGATGCTTTACTGCACAAGACAGTAAACAGTGGCTATTTGAGGTACTCTAGTCTTTCTATTGGCTGAAACCAATCTCTGGGTCCAGTGGTTAAGGTGTTGGACTGCTGGTCAGAAGGTCCAAGGTTTAAACCACACCACCACCATGTTGTCACTGTTGGGACCTTGAGCAAGGCCCTTAAACAACTCAACTGCTCAGATGTATGATGAGATTTATGCAAGTTGCATGGATAAATGTCACAAATGTAAATTCTTCTCTGACTTCTTTTTATTAACAAAGGGTTTCTACCCATAGAACTGCTTCTTACTGTATTATTTAACTAGTAATAAATAGTCATGAGTAAAAGTCATAAGTAAAAATCTCAGGGGATTAACAGTGTCTGAAATGCTAACCAGTACCAACATTCACAGTAGGGTTAAAGTCGCCAAGATGAAATTTCCCTCCATTCTTAAGATGCTTAAGGTGAACATTAACTGAAGCTCTTGACTGTATGCATTGTGATGCTCACTCACGCATCTTCTATACCGCTTTATCCTGTATTCAGGGTCGCGGGGACCTGGAGCCTATCCCAGGAGGCTTAGGGCACGAGGCGGGGTACACCCTGGACAGGGTGCCAATCCATCGCAGGGCACACACACATTCACACACTACGGGCAATTTGGGAACGCTAATCAACCTAATCTACATGTCTTTGGACTGTGGGAGGAAACCGGAGAATCCGGAGGAAACCCACCAAGCGCGAGGAGAACATGCAAACTCCATGCACACACAGACGGGAATCGAGCCTGGCCGGGAATCGAACCCGGACCCTGGCGGTGCAAGGCGTCAGTGCTAACCACTACACCCATTGTGATACTGTTGCTGCTGAATGCGTTTCTAATACAGTGTCTATTGAGGGTTTGTTTTATATGACCCTTTTGAAAAAACACACGTTATTCAGGCCGATATCTAACAAATAAATCATTTTTTTTATGCTTTCAATATGTGAGCAAAAAAAAAGGTGTTATTATTTTTTTCTTTTACATCATACTTGCAGCTCGACGATTTGAGACTAGAGCCAGACTTGAAAAGGTGTCTTGTGAACATCTTCGGTGTAAGGTACAGTAGCTCCGCAAATAAGAGTGTGTGCAAGTACTGTAAGTGCGACAGACTATGACTAAAACGCAAATGCACAAGACCAAGACGTTATTGCTGTGGGCAGCATTAATCAGCCGAGGCTCTCTGTAGTATTGGCAAAGACATTAGCTGATATAACAACGATGGTACGCTTAATAAGTTGTGTCAAGCGAAACAACAGGTGCAATTTAGATGTCTTTTAGACGGAATTTAGATGTCTTTCACAGATAAACATCTGTCGGAGCAGGAGGCCTGTCTTACTGTCTTGCAGAAACCAGATTGCTGGATTGGACTGAAATCAATCAGGCTCTTACCGCACGCAGTCATTAGTTCCAGGGTATTTCTCTCACACTCGTCTTTTAAATTTGACAGCAGAGTTCTCAGATATATTGTAAAAGTAAAGGATATGTTATCAGTAGGGAGGGGGGGAAAAAAAACACTTGCCGAAACTAGTTACATTTAGCATTCTTGCATGATACACAACAGCATGGTGTGGATACAGGAATTACAAACTAAGCAATGCAATAACAGCAGCAGCACAAATGTACATAAGGAATAAAACCACAGTAACACAACATGGTGTCCTGCTATAGGGAAATAATCCTGGTATATTAGATTCAAATAATGGCAGGGTGGTGAAGAAAACTGAACAACTGATGTGTGCTCATCGTCTGATTTGGGTTTTATACAACAGCTCTTAACATAAAGTACGCGAGTGACTGCATTTCTAACACACTAATAACAAGTGCAATTTCAATCTTTTGTTGGTCGATTCAATTAATCATTTGAGTAAAGTCAATTTGCTATTCAGAATCACACTTTTTATATAGTTCAGGTCAACCTATCGTTAAATGTCGTAAAATTGAAGAATTCCTTAAAAATATAGCCAAGCCTCTGGGTAAAAATACAAAAGGCACGCATGTTCCGCAAATACTCGCAGTTTGCAAGAGTATCGCTTCTTCTCCCTTTGACTTTATGGCAGTTGGTGCAATCAACGTTGACAATGGTTTTCAATGAAAAAGTAGCAAAATGTAACAAAGTCGCACGGTGATGATGTCATCATATAGTATTTGCACAGCAACAAACAGTGAAAAAAACAAGGTACTGTCCATGGTGCTCAGCAGGAACCAATATCAAATATATTGTACAAAAAATAAAAAATAAACACTCAACCCAGTGGTAATGGCATAAAACCCTCATATAAAATCCACTTGTAGCAAAGTGCAATAAAGATAAAGAATTAGTTACTTTACCATTATTATTTTTTTATTTATTATATATTAAGTAATTCACAGAATTAATGATCATCATCTCATCGTCTATAACGCTTTGTCCTGTATACAGTGGTCCTGGAGCCTATCCCAGCAGACTTAGGGCACAAGGCGGGTACACCCCAGACGAGATGCCAATGTCTCACAGGGCACACACGCACATACACACATTCACTCACACGCTTATTCACACACTCTTTGGGAATGCCAATTAGCCTAATCTGTATGACTTTGGACTGTAGAAGGAAACCGGAGTACCAGGAGGAAACCCACCAAACGCGGGGAGAACATGCAAACTCCATGCACACAGACCCCGAGGTGGGAATCGAACCCCGACCCTGGAGGTGCAAAGTGACCGTAACCATTAAGCCACCGTGCAGCCTGAATTAATGATGTAATGAGAATTTTAATTATTCATTATTTTATATTATTTTAAAAAATGTATATGCTATAATTTTATGCTATATAAAACACCTACACATTATACATTTTTAGGAGTTTTTAAATGTATTTAGTCCAGCAAGAGAGACTGCAACCTTGCAAGTGTCGCTTATTGCTCTTTTGAAAACAGTTTTGTTAAAGGGGTCTCAAAAGTCACAAAAAAATGTATCAAAACTTGAGCTAACTGGGTGCTACACTGCCACCTACTGGACTGGAGAACAGAAAAGTGTCATGGTAAAAAGATTATCGCTTTGTTCGGGACACAACATTTAAATAATCAACAACACGAGTCGCATTTGTTTAAACACGTGTTTAACTGGATACTTTCACTAGCTTTAATATTTGAAAACCTACAAGAAACGTAACTCCTTGAAATAAATCAGACAGAAAAACTTGAATGGAATAAAAATTCACAATGCTCAAAAAAAAATCAAATCAAACCAACATTCTACCTACGATTCACACCTTTATAACCTACTGTACCTAGCAAAAACTGTCGCACGAAACCGTTAATCCTCCAGCAGTAGAATAGTTACACCACCGGGAATCGCATTGAAGAAAAAAATTAATAAATAACTAAATAAATAAAATAGGGATATGAACTTGTGCAGAAAAACCATAACTCTCCACGCAAGCAGCCTTGAATACAAAACCCATCATTCTTCACAACATCACCTGCTCATATTTATTTTATAGGAAGCACACTTCCGCTACTTCTCATTCACAGCTCCATAATTCAAGGAATTCAATTCAGTCCACAAGGCTGCGTGTGACCCCGAGGCATGTTCCCTGACTCACTTCCAGACCTAAAAAATCCCACAGCCAACCCCTCAGGGCCTCATTCAAAATAGATGAAAAGAGCCTGGTTCGTCCGCATTCTTAAAGTCACCTGCCAGTTACATTGGAAAATACTTCACCTTGTTTAAAAAGTATAAGTACAGTATGTGCCTGTTCTCAACACTAGCACTGTCTGTCGAAACATGTGTCTCAGCATATGCGCCGATACTGTAGTCTCCATTCTATACTACCACACGGTGCGAGGCTGAATGCTTGCTCACTGTAAGAAGACATGACAGCCCGATTCTCTATTATTAAATTCTCAAAGCAACAGCAACAATACCGTTCCACAGTTCAAAAAGAAGAAGAAGTAATTATGACTCCAGCCATGGCATTGAACATTCAAACAATCTCTGGCTGTGCATCCACATGCAAGGAAAATGCATATTCATATCAAGGACTCTAGCCTTTATTATATGCTCAGGGAAGAGTTTTAACAGTAATGAGGGGGGTTTGATTTGATTCTCCTCAAACGCTCTTCAGACCCAGCTCGCTTCTTGACAGCGCATTGAGGCTCATCATTGGAGCTTATCAAGGTTGCTTAGCTTAAATTACTCATATCTGATTACAAGAGGCATGTGACATCCAGCGCTAGACAGATAATTGGTGTCTATGTGAGAGGGACGGTAAAGGCTGTGTAAGAGCACATATGGTAATTCGGTAGTCAATTTAAATTAAGAAGCCTGTAAGGTTAGAGCCGACCTGCTTCATAACGCTGCTGACTGGGCTAATAATGCATGTGCACAACCGCTGATGTGTTGGAACGTAGAGGAGAAGAAGAGCTGGGAGGAATAAATTACATCAGTGCACGTTTCTGACAAGATGAAAAACAAGTCATGCTGCTAAACGTTCGGTTCACTGGAAGTGTTTAAGTGCAACAGTAATCGGTTTTGTGACAACGCTCTCCATGAAAATAAAGATGGCAGAAGACAAAGTGGATCATAAGCAGGTCGGCTCAATGGAGTTCAATAAAGGAATCATGGATGTCTGACTCTTCAAAAAAGTTGTTAGCAAGCACATAAAAAGCCTGTCGAGGTTACCTACTTATCTATTTTAACTGGTAAAATTCTTGATGACAATTAATCAATGTAATGAGTAATCATTAACATCTGTGGAAACGATATTTTTCGTCTTTTCAGCAGAATAAATAGAGCATCAGCTCAGACACCATCGCACACTATAAGACAATTTGCTTGGTAAAATAAACGCACCCGTTTAAATAAATTATTGTTTGTATAGAGCCATTTAAATTTGAATGGGCAGCGTAGTGGCTTAGTGGTTAGCACGGTCACCTTGCACCTCCAGGATCGCGGTTCGATTCTCACCTTGGGGTCTGTGTGCATGGAGTTTGAGGTCCAAAGACATGTAGATTAGGCTAATTAGCATTCCAAAAATGCCCATAGTGTGTGAATGGCCATGTGTGTATGTGTGTGCTCTGTGATGGATTGGCGCCCCATCCAAGGTGTACGCCCCATGCCCTAATTCTCCTGGGATAGGCTTCCCGCCCCCGGGACCCTGTATACAGCGGATAGTGGATAAAGCGGTATAGACAAAGAGTGAGTAAATTTGAATGGCTCCTTTAAAAAAAAATAAAAAAAACACGTGCGGCATCACTGGTATGGTGTAGTATGCTGTGGTATGGTACTGAATGGTTCTACAAATGTACTTTAATGAATAAAAAGTGCAATCTTTGGAAAGTTTGTGGTATGAGGGGAATAAAGAATGATAATGAAAAGTAATCAACGCCACAGTGGTAAAAGTTACCCCACTTGGGCCAAATAACACCACATGTTTGTGCATCACTGGCCTATAACCCTGTTATTTATTATTACATAAACACGGAATAGCTGATCAGTGCCAAAATACATTAAAATGCTCCAAATGCTCATTAGGCAACTGTATACTGTAGATTCAAATATTTGCAACATGCATGCTCATTACTCATTAACCTGCAGACAGCATTTATAACATCGACATATAAGAAAACATTTTATTCTATTTCGACTACATCAGATGAGTCCAGGACCATATGCTAGTTACTGTATGTATGAGGGGTGTTTCCAATCAAATCGAATGCGCAGAATAACAGAACACAGTAAAACTCCCTTTATTTCTCTATATAATCCCCTGCTACACTAATGCACTTATCCCAGTGTTTCACTAGTGCTTGGATACCATAAAGGTAGAAAAGTTTCCTAGTACGCCTGAGCCCCAATCTGACTTCCCGCTTCACGTCTGATACGCTGGCCTCCCAGGAACACCTCTAATGGCCCAAACATGTGGAAATGGCCTGGAGTGAGGTCATGACTATAAAGGCGACGTGGCAATAACTCCTAGCCGAGTTCCTGTAATGTGCAAATGGTGTTTGTGCACGATTGTGTGTACAGTTCCCACAGACAGATGCGTCTCTTCCAGAAGTCTAATCATTAATGGACATTAATCGTTAATAACATTGGAATAGAAAAAAAATAAAATTTAAAATTTTTTTGTTAATATTCCAACTAGATCGATCCATACTGTACATGAGCCTATAATCTCCAACTTTTCTACCATCAGCAACTTTTCAATTAGGAAAGAAACAAGATACCGGAATCAAATCAAAGTTTTTGATCTCATGTAATCAATCCCTTAAACAAATCCCTTAAACAGATTGGACCACATGAAATTAAATGGCAGGGGCCAGCAGAACCTTTTCCAGCATGGCGTCTCTGAGGGAAGTGTGAGTCAGGACCATAACTTGTCAGAACACAAGGAAGCTACAGAACAGTAAAGCAGTAATGGCAGCAGGTGAGGGGGGAAAAAAAAAAAAAAAAAAAAAAGAGGTGAGCATCACTGACCCCTGACTGCTTCCTCATTACACCGTTATACTGCTCATCTCACACTGGCACACATCCTGCCCCAGCGTCTGCTCACACACACACACACACACACACACCCATCATCACTCAACATCTGTTCAATCAATCTATGATCACCTAAGCACGCCAAAAATCAAACACTTTATTAAAGTCAATATGAAAGTCATTTATTACAACAACAAAGCATTAACAGCCCTAACAGCCCTTTATACCCAGCTTAACGCATCAACCTGTAGGATGTTCCAAGCAAAGCCGCGGAGACGGTGAGAGGCAATCAACACCCACACCAATATGTTCACACACTATGTGGTGTCTTTTGGTGTCTGCAAACAAGATCATGTGATCAGTAGCAACATGTAGAGCTAATGGGGTTAAACTTCCTTCAATCATCTTTTGCTAATTTGAGAATACTGTATGTCCAATTCCATAGTCACTCACTCACTCACTCGCCATCTACGGTATACCGCTTATCCTGTATACAGGGTGGCCTGGAGCCTATCCCAGGAGACTTACAGGGCGGGGTGCACCCTGGACATGCCAATCCATCACAGAGCACACACACAGACACACTCACCGCTCATTCACACACTACGGACAATTTGTTAACGGCAATCTGCATGTCTTTGGATTGTGGGAGGAAACCCACCAAATACGGGGAGAACATGCACACTCCATGCACACAGACCCGAGGTCTGGAGGTGCAGGGCCACAGTGCTAACCACTAAGCTGCCGATCAATTCCATACTATATAAGAATACAAATATTTTTATGGACCCCATCCCCGATTCTGAACGCCAGCAGATGCAACATCTCAGAAAGCGAATTCTAGCTTGCTGTCCCTGTTTTTGCAAGTGAGGCAGGCTCTTACTGTCAAGAGTGAGCTGTCTCACTCAGAGGTCCAGAATGATTGATCAGTAATGATTTCCAATGGTGAATTGTGTATTTTGACAATGCATGCTGGTTTTGCCACAGTGAAGTGTGAAAAACAGGAAAGCAAAAGGAAATCATACTGTTAAAATAATAAATAAATAAATAAATAAATAAATAAAAAGTCAAATTCTAGTTTAAGAACAGATTTGCCCAACAACGTACTGAAATAAACTCTACAGTACCTTCCTGGTATCCAAGCACACAGGAAACACAGGACTAAGTGCATTAGCGTAGCAGAGGATTACAGTGAAACCTCGGATTGCAAGTAACGCGGTTTGCGAGTGTTCCGCAAGACGAGCAAAGTTTTTTTTGATACATTTTGACTTGAAAAACGAGCAAGTCCTGGTTTACGAGTACCAAGTATCATGCATCACGCATGCGCTTCTTGTTTTGATGCCAAGCGTCACATGATCACAACTGAGTCAACATTTTTTTACTCTTGCGCTGCGGGTAATTATCTCTTCTGCTGGGTCTTAGTGCACATCTCTTACTGGTATACTTAACATCGTTGCACACGTGTACTATTTAATATAACACTGTAACCGCGTGTGTGCGTAAAACATATTTTATTTTGTGTCTGTATGTGTGTGTGTGTGTGTGTGTGTGTGAACAGCGCGCGTGTAAAACAAAAGCAAGTCTCATTAGAGAGGTTAAAGATCCATTTTCTCTCTCTGTATCAGCCTGCTCTTTGTGCCTGTGTGCGTGCGCGTCATTGGACACTGTGCCTGCCTGCCCCCCACACACACACACCTCTTACTTTCGCCTTCACAGACACACACACTCTTTCTCTCTGCTCTACACAGAAACACTGCTCTGTCGCGAGTTCTTTTCAATGGTAAAGTGCAGGTTAATTTGTTTTATTTTTACTTTACAGCAGTGTTTCCGTTAGTGAGTCGCTCAATTGAGTGTCATTACAGAGATTTCTTGTTTATTTTTCCGATAAAACAGTGTTTCCGTTGTGTGTGTGCGTGTGAAAAGAGTGGAGGAAGGGTAACTGTGTAAGACGAGAAGGGGGAGAGGGGGAGGGGCTCCTTACTTTAGCTTCTCACACACACACATACAAAGTGCAGGTTAATTTGGTTTATTTTTACTTTTATATTTTGTGTTAATTACTTTTATGTATAATTTTTTTTGGATGTGGAACGAATAATTTGAGTTTCCATTATGTCTTATGGGAAACTTCGACTTGGTTTATGAGTGTTTTGAAATACTCCCAGATCGAAAATGCTCGTAATCCAAGGTTCCACTGTATATAGAGGGGGGGGGGGGGGTGGAATTTATATTCTCACAACTGTGTTCTATTATTCTGCACAATCAAAAGTGACTTGAACACCACTCTGAAATATTAGCAATATCACATTTGCAATCATGCCTTGCAAATGTCCAAATTAAAAAATGGGATGTACAAGGTTTGAGAATTTATCACTGTTTCTCTTGGGACAATTCTCAAGTACGCTATTGCTTTCACAAAAAAGATAAACTCAATACTCCATTTAAAATATCAACAAGGTGTGGTGCATAACACCTCTGCAACCTTGACAACAGAACTTCAACAAAGTTGCCCGTGTTCTTATAACATTTGCCCAATAGCAGTAATTGGGGCGGAACGGATTATCAGCACGCCACAAGGCTACCTTCTTCACTTTTACAGAGGTCATGTATGCATAGATAAACAATCTCACGTTCAGCCACAGAAAAACAGCATTGTAGTTTCCCCAGAACAATATTTTTTCATGGCAGACGGACCGAATTTCACATGAAAATTCTAAAGCAAAACAAACGGAGCACCGACCGGCCTTCTACTTTAGATAACGTTACCAAGCCTGTAGCTTATGAGCAAACAAATCAGAAATGTTATTAATCAAATCAAACTCTTTCTGAAATCTAGTACGGATAATAACATCAAACGAAAGATAAGAGGGAGATAATTACCCTGACGGATCAAATGTATTAGCTAATGGCATGTCTGCGTCTTCCATGTCATATTACTTATTAGTAAATACCGATATCTGTGTACACTTCCATTTCCTTGTTAATAATTTGATGATGTTTGTTTTTCAGCCTGCCCTCCCCGGAAGCTCTATACCGTAGGACATTTCACAGTTCTGTAACACAACACAGCTTTTGCAGTTTAGTTCTAGGAAAATGCACACTTAGGGTGAGAAAGTCAATAGAATGTAATAATAGTATCAAAACAAAAATATTAATTCAGCCTCTGTTGCTGGATTGACGGTATCTTTTACTGCAATCAAACACAATGCATTTTCATAGCGAGTGAGGAAAAACTACACAATTAGCACGTGCATGCTGACATGTCGGGTATGACATGAACGGCACTGCATGCCCAGAACTTTAAAATTGCACAGATTTTCACTTCACCGACCACTTCGATTTTGTCAGAACATCATCCTGCCAGGTTGGGCTTTAATGTCTGTCTCATTGATTTTTGTTCACCAACAGAATCCAACTGAAGGCTCTAGCTTCTCATTTAGACTAAATCCCAGATACTTCACAGACATGCAGTATATTCTAAAAAAAAAAAAAAAAAAAATCCACAGTTGTAAAGCATGCTATACAATTTAACTTGGTGAAGTTCACACTAAATCTGTTGAAATACTATAATTTTTACATTAGATACTTATCACTTAGTGCTGCATTATGCATTATGGTAATTTAAAAACATTATAATATGCATGCACACAATACGACATGTGCTGAATTTTACTGTAGCCAGTGTTTGAGACAGTCAAATTGCTTCATATATAATATATGCTATAATCATGAATGCATAAAGATATTCATTAGCATGAATTTACTCCACATCACTATTGATTTCTTGAACCTGAAGTCTTGGGCCCCTTATTTCTTCATATTTTGCTTCCAAATAGCCAGATTTTATTGTATTTTTAATGCAGTTTTAAAGAATAGTTCTCCAGGCGTCATGGAGGCTCCAAGTTTTTGGCCCTTTTTTAGTCCTGAGCAGTTTCAGTTGAATTTTATTTTATTTTATGCTTTTTTAAAGCCTTACAGTGACCTATGAATCATTTAAGCATCTAAAACATCTAACTTAAGACATGAACCTGTGAGAAACAGGTGCACATGTTGGCAGATGATCAGGACGGTGATTAGTATACTGGTACGACTGTATGCTGAGCGGATGGAGCAGACGAGAGAACAACTGAGGTTGCTGCTTAGGTTGTTAAAGTATGTACACTTTAAAGCCTGTAACAGTAAAACATTTGTTCTCATTTCTTTAATTTACTCGAAGAAGAAGAAGACTCTGCATAATTTAATTTAATATTAAGAAATGTCATTATTGCCTGTGAATATATAATGTACAAAATGCCAGACTTGTATCTTGCATTATGTTCTGACATACACAGACGTAATAGATCTTTACTTTCTTAGTGTTACTGTAAAAACGAGTATAAATCAACAACACAGAAGCACCTTTAGCGACAATGACTTTAAGGTTTTTTTTTTTAAGGTCCATAAGTCTCTAACATCATTTTAGTAAAATTTTGGACCACTCTTCTTTACAATGGAGCTGCAGTTCATTGATGTTCGACAGCATTCATTTTTGAATTCACAGCTCTCTTAACTATCTGTCTGGACGTTCACTTGGCCATTCCACCACCTTGATTTTTTTCCTGCTTTAATCATTTCAGGCGGGTAAGCTCGCCACTGTTGGGTATATGGGCAAGGCCCTAAGGCCACTGTATACAGTGTTGGTTCTAAGAACAGGTGAAAGAACTATGACAGACAGGGTACCCGGTATAAAACCTTTGTTAGACTTTGCGGATCAAACGATCCATTGCGGTAACCTCTGAGATAAGAAAGACAAATTATTACAAATAATTTAAATACTGATTCGCTAGTGTTTTTGGGATCATTTTCCTGTTGACAAAATTGCAGCCCTTCTTAAGTTGTAGGACAGAAGGCCTCAGATTTACTTCAAGAATTTCTGGTATAAAGTGAATTTCATTGTTTGCTCAATGACTTGGCAGCAAAACAGGCCCAAATCGTCACCCCCTTCTACATCATGCTTGACAGTTGGTACGTGGTGTTTGTGGCAATACACTGTGTTTGGTTTTCACCAAACATGGCACTGGGCATGATGTCCACATACAGCACATCTACACCTTCGTCTCACCAGTCCAAACGTTTGTGCTTTGTTCAGGTACAATCATGCGCTATATTTTTTGGAAAGGGGAAATGTGCTTTTTCTTGCTTTGTCAGAAATATTTATAATACAGAGTATTGGTAGACAGTGTGTTTATAGACTTTATCCTTAAAAAGGCTTGTTTAGTTTTAATGGAAATTCACAGCATTATATAAGAAACACATTATTTTTGCATATTATTTTTTTTTGCATATTATTTTTGCTTTTAATTAATAAATAGCTCAATTTAATTTTATGGAGTTTATAAAGCAGCAAAAAATATATATATATTATTATGATGATGATGATGATTATTATTATTATTATTATTATTATTATTATTATATAGTAGAAAAATTGTGCTTAAAAGAAACAAGCATAAAGAACTCAATAAAGCAGCTGGATTATGGTGAGATCATTTTTTTGCAGTCACCATGAATGTCTACAAGTGCTTCTCGTTAACAAACCTGTATTCACCAAAATGCTGTCGAGCGTATGTGGGAATTGTAAAGCTTGTTTTAAACCCAAAGTGTTATCCATGCTGCTTCTCCACTGCTCCAGTACTTTGCTTTATAATGTGCTAAAACCTGCTCGAAAGTAAATAAGCAAATGTAAAATGCGAAAAATGCTACCTTGTTTTAGCATTTAACCTTAGAAGTATGTACCCTGAATTTCTCACAAGCTCAACGTCCACGTCAACAACTACAATTCAAAGGTCAACCTTACACATGGGGGAAAAAGTAAGCAGATCACATCGGGATTTACCAAGTACCAAATACTATGTCTGCATCTACTGTCGAAACTTTAACTTGAATGTTAAACAGTAAAGTCTAATGCTAAGCATCACAACCCACAATTGTGAAAACAACAAAGGAAAAGAAAGCAAAAGATAGAAAGAGGAAAGGACAAGAAAAAACCTCAACAATAATTGCTGATTTAATCATTTTATAGCTATTTTTGTCATAATTGCTATTTCAAATGTTAGTTAAAAAGTAAAAAAGTTTTTTTTTTTTTTTTTAATTTTAAATATAATACCGGTGGAAATCGGGTTACTGTTGGTTGAAGAAGGAGAGGAGGAAGGCATGTTCGAAAGCAGAAAGAGAAAAGAGGAAAGGCAAGAGTTTAGGAGTGAAAGTAGGGACCTTGAATGTTGGGACCATGACAGGGAATGGAAGAGAGTTGGTTGATATGATGCAGAGAAGAAAGGTGGATATACTGTGTGTCCTTTCCAGGTGGAAAGGTAGCAAGGCCAGAAGCTTAGGATCAGGGTTCAAATTGTTTTACCATGGTGTGGATAGGAAAAGA